>JBBPBX010006535.1:19537-68218 GCA_038048925.1 Garcialebias charrua | reverse complement strand
CTAACCCTAACCCTAACCCTAACCCTAACCCTAACCCTAACCCTAACCCTAACCCTAACCCTAACCCTAACCCTAACCCTAACCCTAACCCTAACCCTAACCCTAACCCTAACCCTAACCCTAACCCTAACCCTAACCCTAACCCTAACCCTAACCCTAACCCTAACCCTAACCCTAACCCTAACCCTAACCCTAACCCTAACCCTAACCCTAACCCTAACCCTAACCCTAACCCTAACCCTAACCCTAACCCTAACCCTAACCCTAACCCTAACCCTAACCCTAACCCTAACCCTAACCCTAACCCTAACCCTAACCCTAACCCTAACCCTAACCCTAACCCTAACCCTAACCCTAACCCTAACCCTAACCCTAACCCTAACCCTAACCCTAACCCTAACCCTAACCCTAACCCTAACCCTAACCCTAACCCTAACCCTAACCCTAACCCTAACCCTAACCCTAACCCTAACCCTAACCCTAACCCTAACCCTAACCCTAACCCTAACCCTAACCCTAACCCTAACCCTAACCCTAACCCTAACCCTAACCCTAACCCTAACCCTAACCCTAACCCTAACCCTAACCCTAACCCTAACCCTAACCCTAACCCTAACCCTAACCCTAACCCTAACCCTAACCCTAACCCTAACCCTAACCCTAACCCTAACCCTAACCCTAACCCTAACCCTAACCCTAACCCTAACCCTAACCCTAACCCTAACCCTAACCCTAACCCTAACCCTAACCCTAACCCTAACCCTAACCCTAACCCTAACCCTAACCCTAACCCTAACCCTAACCCTAACCCTAACCCTAACCCTAACCCTAACCCTAACCCTAACCCTAACCCTAACCCTAACCCTAACCCTAACCCTAACCCTAACCCTAACCCTAACCCTAACCCTAACCCTAACCCTAACCCTAACCCTAACCCTCACCCTAACCCTAACCCTAACCCTAACCCTAACCCTAACCCTAACCCTAACCCTAACCCTAACCCTAACCCTAACCCTAACCCTAACCCTAACCCTAACCCTAACCCTAACCCTAACCCTAACCCTAACCCTAACCCTAACCCTAACCCTAACCCTAACCCTAACCCTAACCCTAACCCTAACCCTAACCCTAACCCTAACCCTAACCCTAACCCTAACCCTAACCCTAACCCTAACCCTAACCCTAACCCTAACCCTAACCCTAACCCTAACCCTAACCCTAACCCTAACCCTAACCCTAACCCTAACCCTAACCCTAACCCTAACCCTAACCCTAACCCTAACCCTAACCCTAACCCTAACCCTAACCCTAACCCTAACCCTAACCCTAACCCTAACCCTAACCCTAACCCTAACCCTAACCCTAACCCTAACCCTAACCCTAACCCTAACCCTAACCCTAACCCTAACCCTAACCCTAACCCTAACCCTAACCCTAACCCTAACCCTAACCCTAACCCTAACCCTAACCCTAACCCTAACCCTAACCCTAACCCTAACCCTAACCCTAACCCTAACCCTAACCCTAACCCTAACCCTAACCCTAACCCTAACCCTAACCCTAACCCTAACCCTAACCCTAACCCTAACCCTAACCCTAACCCTAACCCTAACCCTAACCCTAACCCTAACCCTAACCCTAACCCTAACCCTAACCCTAACCCTAACCCTAACCCTAACCCTAACCCTAACCCTAACCCTAACCCTAACCCTAACCCTAACCCTAACCCTAACCCTAACCCTAACCCTAACCCTAACCCTAACCCTAACCCTAACCCTAACCCTAACCCTAACCCTAACCCTAACCCTAACCCTAACCCTAACCCTAACCCTAACCCTAACCCTAACCCTAACCCTAACCCTAACCCTAACCCTAACCCTAACCCTAACCCTAACCCTAACCCTAACCCTAACCCTAACCCTAACCCTAACCCTAACCCTAACCCTAACCCTAACCCTAACCCTAACCCTAACCCTAACCCTAACCCTAACCCTAACCCTAACCCTAACCCTAACCCTAACCCTAACCCTAACCCTAACCCTAACCCTAACCCTAACCCTAACCCTAACCCTAACCCTAACCCTAACCCTAACCCTAACCCTAACCCTAACCCTAACCCTAACCCTAACCCTAACCCTAACCCTAACCCTAACCCTAACCCTAACCCTAACCCTAACCCTAACCCTAACCCTAACCCTAACCCTAACCCTAACCCTAACCCTAACCCTAACCCTAACCCTAACCCTAACCCTAACCCTAACCCTAACCCTAACCCTAACCCTAACCCTAACCCTAACCCTAACCCTAACCCTAACCCTAACCCTAACCCTAACCCTAACCCTAACCCTAACCCTAACCCTAACCCTAACCCTAACCCTAACCCTAACCCTAACCCTAACCCTAACCCTAACCCTAACCCTAACCCTAACCCTAACCCTAACCCTAACCCTAACCCTAACCCTAACCCTAACCCTAACCCTAACCCTAACCCTAACCCTAACCCTAACCCTAACCCTAACCCTAACCCTAACCCTAACCCTAACCCTAACCCTAACCCTAACCCTAACCCTAACCCTAACCCTAACCCTAACCCTAACCCTAACCCTAACCCTAACCCTAACCCTAACCCTAACCCTAACCCTAACCCTAACCCTAACCCTAACCCTAACCCTAACCCTAACCCTAACCCTAACCCTAACCCTAACCCTAACCCTAACCCTAACCCTAACCCTAACCCTAACCCTAACCCTAACCCTAACCCTAACCCTAACCCTAACCCTAACCCTAACCCTAACCCTAACCCTAACCCTAACCCTAACCCTAACCCTAACCCTAACCCTAACCCTAACCCTAACCCTAACCCTAACCCTAACCCTAACCCTAACCCTAACCCTAACCCTAACCCTAACCCTAACCCTAACCCTAACCCTAACCCTAACCCTAACCCTAACCCTAACCCTAACCCTAACCCTAACCCTAACCCTAACCCTAACCCTAACCCTAACCCTAACCCTAACCCTAACCCTAACCCTAACCCTAACCCTAACCCTAACCCTAACCCTAACCCTAACCCTAACCCTAACCCTAACCCTAACCCTAACCCTAACCCTAACCCTAACCCTAACCCTAACCCTAACCCTAACCCTAACCCTAACCCTAACCCTAACCCTAACCCTAACCCTAACCCTAACCCTAACCCTAACCCTAACCCTAACCCTAACCCTAACCCTAACCCTAACCCTAACCCTAACCCTAACCCTAACCCTAACCCTAACCCTAACCCTAACCCTAACCCTAACCCTAACCCTAACCCTAACCCTAACCCTAACCCTAACCCTAACCCTAACCCTAACCCTAACCCTAACCCTAACCCTAACCCTAACCCTAACCCTAACCCTAACCCTAACCCTAACCCTAACCCTAACCCTAACCCTAACCCTAACCCTAACCCTAACCCTAACCCTAACCCTAACCCTAACCCTAACCCTACACCCTAACCCTAACCCTAACCCTAACCCTAACCCTAACCCTAACCCTAACCCTAACCCTAACCCTAACCCTAACCCTAACCCTAACCCTAACCCTAACCCTAACCCTAACCCTAACCCTAACCCTAACCCTAACCCTAACCCTAACCCTAACCCTAACCCTAACCCTAACCCTAACCCTAACCCTAACCCTAACCCTAACCCTAACCCTAACCCTAACCCTAACCCTAACCCTAACCCTAACCCTAACCCTAACCCTAACCCTAACCCTAACCCTAACCCTAACCCTAACCCTAACCCTAACCCTAACCCTAACCCTAACCCTAACCCTAACCCTAACCCTAACCCTAACCCTAACCCTAACCCTAACCCTAACCCTAACCCTAACCCTAACCCTAACCCTAACCCTAACCCTAACCCTAACCCTAACCCTAACCCTAACCCTAACCCTAACCCTAACCCTAACCCTAACCCTAACCCTAACCCTAACCCTAACCCTAACCCTAACCCTAACCCTAACCCTAACCCTAACCCTAACCCTAACCCTAACCCTAACCCTAACCCTAACCCTAACCCTAACCCTAACCCTAACCCTAACCCTAACCCTAACCCTAACCCTAACCCTAACCCTAACCCTAACCCTAACCCTAACCCTAACCCTAACCCTAACCCTAACCCTAACCCTAACCCTAACCCTAACCCTAACCCTAACCCTAACCCTAACCCTAACCCTAACCCTAACCCTAACCCTAACCCTAACCCTAACCCTAACCCTAACCCTAACCCTAACCCTAACCCTAACCCTAACCCTAACCCTAACCCTAACCCTAACCCTAACCCTAACCCTAACCCTAACCCTAACCCTAACCCTAACCCTAACCCTAACCCTAACCCTAACCCTAACCCTAACCCTAACCCTAACCCTAACCCTAACCCTAACCCTAACCCTAACCCTAACCCTAACCCTAACCCTAACCCTAACCCTAACCCTAACCCTAACCCTAACCCTAACCCTAACCCTAACCCTAACCCTAACCCTAACCCTAACCCTAACCCTAACCCTAACCCTAACCCTAACCCTAACCCTAACCCTAACCCTAACCCTAACCCTAACCCTAACCCTAACCCTAACCCTAACCCTAACCCTAACCCTAACCCTAACCCTAACCCTAACCCTAACCCTAACCCTAACCCTAACCCTAACCCTAACCCTAACCCTAACCCTAACCCTAACCCTAACCCTAACCCTAACCCTAACCCTAACCCTAACCCTAACCCTAACCCTAACCCTAACCCTAACCCTAACCCTAACCCTAACCCTAACCCTAACCCTAACCCTAACCCTAACCCTAACCCTAACCCTAACCCTAACCCTAACCCTAACCCTAACCCTAACCCTAACCCTAACCCTAACCCTAACCCTAACCCTAACCCTAACCCTAACCCTAACCCTAACCCTAACCCTAACCCTAACCCTAACCCTAACCCTAACCCTAACCCTAACCCTAACCCTAACCCTAACCCTAACCCTAACCCTAACCCTAACCCTAACCCTAACCCTAACCCTAACCCTAACCCTAACCCTAACCCTAACCCTAACCCTAACCCTAACCCTAACCCTAACCCTAACCCTAACCCTAACCCTAACCCTAACCCTAACCCTAACCCTAACCCTAACCCTAACCCTAACCCTAACCCTAACCCTAACCCTAACCCTAACCCTAACCCTAACCCTAACCCTAACCCTAACCCTAACCCTAACCCTAACCCTAACCCTAACCCTAACCCTAACCCTAACCCTAACCCTAACCCTAACCCTAACCCTAACCCTAACCCTAACCCTAACCCTAACCCTAACCCTAACCCTAACCCTAACCCTAACCCTAACCCTAACCCTAACCCTAACCCTAACCCTAACCCTAACCCTAACCCTAACCCTAACCCTAACCCTAACCCTAACCCTAACCCTAACCCTAACCCTAACCCTAACCCTAACCCTAACCCTAACCCTAACCCTAACCCTAACCCTAACCCTAACCCTAACCCTAACCCTAACCCTAACCCTAACCCTAACCCTAACCCTAACCCTAACCCTAACCCTAACCCTAACCCTAACCCTAACCCTAACCCTAACCCTAACCCTAACCCTAACCCTAACCCTAACCCTAACCCTAACCCTAACCCTAACCCTAACCCTAACCCTAACCCTAACCCTAACCCTAACCCTAACCCTAACCCTAACCCTAACCCTAACCCTAACCCTAACCCTAACCCTAACCCTAACCCTAACCCTAACCCTAACCCTAACCCTAACCCTAACCCTAACCCTAACCCTAACCCTAACCCTAACCCTAACCCTAACCCTAACCCTAACCCTAACCCTAACCCTAACCCTAACCCTAACCCTAACCCTAACCCTAACCCTAACCCTAACCCTAACCCTAACCCTAACCCTAACCCTAACCCTAACCCTAACCCTAACCCTAACCCTAACCCTAACCCTAACCCTAACCCTAACCCTAACCCTAACCCTAACCCTAACCCTAACCCTAACCCTAACCCTAACCCTAACCCTAACCCTAACCCTAACCCTAACCCTAACCCTAACCCTAACCCTAACCCTAACCCTAACCCTAACCCTAACCCTAACCCTAACCCTAACCCTAACCCTAACCCTAACCCTAACCCTAACCCTAACCCTAACCCTAACCCTAACCCTAACCCTAACCCTAACCCTAACCCTAACCCTAACCCTAACCCTAACCCTAACCCTAACCCTAACCCTAACCCTAACCCTAACCCTAACCCTAACCCTAACCCTAACCCTAACCCTAACCCTAACCCTAACCCTAACCCTAACCCTAACCCTAACCCTAACCCTAACCCTAACCCTAACCCTAACCCTAACCCTAACCCTAACCCTAACCCTAACCCTAACCCTAACCCTAACCCTAACCCTAACCCTAACCCTAACCCTAACCCTAACCCTAACCCTAACCCTAACCCTAACCCTAACCCTAACCCTAACCCTAACCCTAACCCTAACCCTAACCCTAACCCTAACCCTAACCCTAACCCTAACCCTAACCCTAACCCTAACCCTAACCCTAACCCTAACCCTAACCCTAACCCTAACCCTAACCCTAACCCTAACCCTAACCCTAACCCTAACCCTAACCCTAACCCTAACCCTAACCCTAACCCTAACCCTAACCCTAACCCTAACCCTAACCCTAACCCTAACCCTAACCCTAACCCTAACCCTAACCCTAACCCTAACCCTAACCCTAACCCTAACCCTAACCCTAACCCTAACCCTAACCCTAACCCTAACCCTAACCCTAACCCTAACCCTAACCCTAACCCTAACCCTAACCCTAACCCTAACCCTAACCCTAACCCTAACCCTAACCCTAACCCTAACCCTAACCCTAACCCTAACCCTAACCCTAACCCTAACCCTAACCCTAACCCTAACCCTAACCCTAACCCTAACCCTAACCCTAACCCTAACCCTAACCCTAACCCTAACCCTAACCCTAACCCTAACCCTAACCCTAACCCTAACCCTAACCCTAACCCTAACCCTAACCCTAACCCTAACCCTAACCCTAACCCTAACCCTAACCCTAACCCTAACCCTAACCCTAACCCTAACCCTAACCCTAACCCTAACCCTAACCCTAACCCTAACCCTAACCCTAACCCTAACCCTAACCCTAACCCTAACCCTAACCCTAACCCTAACCCTAACCCTAACCCTAACCCTAACCCTAACCCTAACCCTAACCCTAACCCTAACCCTAACCCTAACCCTAACCCTAACCCTAACCCTAACCCTAACCCTAACCCTAACCCTAACCCTAACCCTAACCCTAACCCTAACCCTAACCCTAACCCTAACCCTAACCCTAACCCTAACCCTAACCCTAACCCTAACCCTAACCCTAACCCTAACCCTAACCCTAACCCTAACCCTAACCCTAACCCTAACCCTAACCCTAACCCTAACCCTAACCCTAACCCTAACCCTAACCCTAACCCTAACCCTAACCCTAACCCTAACCCTAACCCTAACCCTAACCCTAACCCTAACCCTAACCCTAACCCTAACCCTAACCCTAACCCTAACCCTAACCCTAACCCTAACCCTAACCCTAACCCTAACCCTAACCCTAACCCTAACCCTAACCCTAACCCTAACCCTAACCCTAACCCTAACCCTAACCCTAACCCTAACCCTAACCCTAACCCTAACCCTAACCCTAACCCTAACCCTAACCCTAACCCTAACCCTAACCCTAACCCTAACCCTAACCCTAACCCTAACCCTAACCCTAACCCTAACCCTAACCCTAACCCTAACCCTAACCCTAACCCTAACCCTAACCCTAACCCTAACCCTAACCCTAACCCTAACCCTAACCCTAACCCTAACCCTAACCCTAACCCTAACCCTAACCCTAACCCTAACCCTAACCCTAACCCTAACCCTAACCCTAACCCTAACCCTAACCCTAACCCTAACCCTAACCCTAACCCTAACCCTAACCCTAACCCTAACCCTAACCCTAACCCTAACCCTAACCCTAACCCTAACCCTAACCCTAACCCTAACCCTAACCCTAACCCTAACCCTAACCCTAACCCTAACCCTAACCCTAACCCTAACCCTAACCCTAACCCTAACCCTAACCCTAACCCTAACCCTAACCCTAACCCTAACCCTAACCCTAACCCTAACCCTAACCCTAACCCTAACCCTAACCCTAACCCTAACCCTAACCCTAACCCTAACCCTAACCCTAACCCTAACCCTAACCCTAACCCTAACCCTAACCCTAACCCTAACCCTAACCCTAACCCTAACCCTAACCCTAACCCTAACCCTAACCCTAACCCTAACCCTAACCCTAACCCTAACCCTAACCCTAACCCTAACCCTAACCCTAACCCTAACCCTAACCCTAACCCTAACCCTAACCCTAACCCTAACCCTAACCCTAACCCTAACCCTAACCCTAACCCTAACCCTAACCCTAACCCTAACCCTAACCCTAACCCTAACCCTAACCCTAACCCTAACCCTAACCCTAACCCTAACCCTAACCCTAACCCTAACCCTAACCCTAACCCTAACCCTAACCCTAACCCTAACCCTAACCCTAACCCTAACCCTAACCCTAACCCTAACCCTAACCCTAACCCTAACCCTAACCCTAACCCTAACCCTAACCCTAACCCTAACCCTAACCCTAACCCTAACCCTAACCCTAACCCTAACCCTAACCCTAACCCTAACCCTAACCCTAACCCTAACCCTAACCCTAACCCTAACCCTAACCCTAACCCTAACCCTAACCCTAACCCTAACCCTAACCCTAACCCTAACCCTAACCCTAACCCTAACCCTAACCCTAACCCTAACCCTAACCCTAACCCTAACCCTAACCCTAACCCTAACCCTAACCCTAACCCTAACCCTAACCCTAACCCTAACCCTAACCCTAACCCTAACCCTAACCCTAACCCTAACCCTAACCCTAACCCTAACCCTAACCCTAACCCTAACCCTAACCCTAACCCTAACCCTAACCCTAACCCTAACCCTAACCCTAACCCTAACCCTAACCCTAACCCTAACCCTAACCCTAACCCTAACCCTAACCCTAACCCTAACCCTAACCCTAACCCTAACCCTAACCCTAACCCTAACCCTAACCCTAACCCTAACCCTAACCCTAACCCTAACCCTAACCCTAACCCTAACCCTAACCCTAACCCTAACCCTAACCCTAACCCTAACCCTAACCCTAACCCTAACCCTAACCCTAACCCTAACCCTAACCCTAACCCTAACCCTAACCCTAACCCTAACCCTAACCCTAACCCTAACCCTAACCCTAACCCTAACCCTAACCCTAACCCTAACCCTAACCCTAACCCTAACCCTAACCCTAACCCTAACCCTAACCCTAACCCTAACCCTAACCCTAACCCTAACCCTAACCCTAACCCTAACCCTAACCCTAACCCTAACCCTAACCCTAACCCTAACCCTAACCCTAACCCTAACCCTAACCCTAACCCTAACCCTAACCCTAACCCTAACCCTAACCCTAACCCTAACCCTAACCCTAACCCTAACCCTAACCCTAACCCTAACCCTAACCCTAACCCTAACCCTAACCCTAACCCTAACCCTAACCCTAACCCTAACCCTAACCCTAACCCTAACCCTAACCCTAACCCTAACCCTAACCCTAACCCTAACCCTAACCCTAACCCTAACCCTAACCCTAACCCTAACCCTAACCCTAACCCTAACCCTAACCCTAACCCTAACCCTAACCCTAACCCTAACCCTAACCCTAACCCTAACCCTAACCCTAACCCTAACCCTAACCCTAACCCTAACCCTAACCCTAACCCTAACCCTAACCCTAACCCTAACCCTAACCCTAACCCTAACCCTAACCCTAACCCTAACCCTAACCCTAACCCTAACCCTAACCCTAACCCTAACCCTAACCCTAACCCTAACCCTAACCCTAACCCTAACCCTAACCCTAACCCTAACCCTAACCCTAACCCTAACCCTAACCCTAACCCTAACCCTAACCCTAACCCTAACCCTAACCCTAACCCTAACCCTAACCCTAACCCTAACCCTAACCCTAACCCTAACCCTAACCCTAACCCTAACCCTAACCCTAACCCTAACCCTAACCCTAACCCTAACCCTAACCCTAACCCTAACCCTAACCCTAACCCTAACCCTAACCCTAACCCTAACCCTAACCCTAACCCTAACCCTAACCCTAACCCTAACCCTAACCCTAACCCTAACCCTAACCCTAACCCTAACCCTAACCCTAACCCTAACCCTAACCCTAACCCTAACCCTAACCCTAACCCTAACCCTAACCCTAACCCTAACCCTAACCCTAACCCTAACCCTAACCCTAACCCTAACCCTAACCCTAACCCTAACCCTAACCCTAACCCTAACCCTAACCCTAACCCTAACCCTAACCCTAACCCTAACCCTAACCCTAACCCTAACCCTAACCCTAACCCTAACCCTAACCCTAACCCTAACCCTAACCCTAACCCTAACCCTAACCCTAACCCTAACCCTAACCCTAACCCTAACCCTAACCCTAACCCTAACCCTAACCCTAACCCTAACCCTAACCCTAACCCTAACCCTAACCCTAACCCTAACCCTAACCCTAACCCTAACCCTAACCCTAACCCTAACCCTAACCCTAACCCTAACCCTAACCCTAACCCTAACCCTAACCCTAACCCTAACCCTAACCCTAACCCTAACCCTAACCCTAACCCTAACCCTAACCCTAACCCTAACCCTAACCCTAACCCTAACCCTAACCCTAACCCTAACCCTAACCCTAACCCTAACCCTAACCCTAACCCTAACCCTAACCCTAACCCTAACCCTAACCCTAACCCTAACCCTAACCCTAACCCTAACCCTAACCCTAACCCTAACCCTAACCCTAACCCTAACCCTAACCCTAACCCTAACCCTAACCCTAACCCTAACCCTAACCCTAACCCTAACCCTAACCCTAACCCTAACCCTAACCCTAACCCTAACCCTAACCCTAACCCTAACCCTAACCCTAACCCTAACCCTAACCCTAACCCTAACCCTAACCCTAACCCTAACCCTAACCCTAACCCTAACCCTAACCCTAACCCTAACCCTAACCCTAACCCTAACCCTAACCCTAACCCTAACCCTAACCCTAACCCTAACCCTAACCCTAACCCTAACCCTAACCCTAACCCTAACCCTAACCCTAACCCTAACCCTAACCCTAACCCTAACCCTAACCCTAACCCTAACCCTAACCCTAACCCTAACCCTAACCCTAACCCTAACCCTAACCCTAACCCTAACCCTAACCCTAACCCTAACCCTAACCCTAACCCTAACCCTAACCCTAACCCTAACCCTAACCCTAACCCTAACCCTAACCCTAACCCTAACCCTAACCCTAACCCTAACCCTAACCCTAACCCTAACCCTAACCCTAACCCTAACCCTAACCCTAACCCTAACCCTAACCCTAACCCTAACCCTAACCCTAACCCTAACCCTAACCCTAACCCTAACCCTAACCCTAACCCTAACCCTAACCCTAACCCTAACCCTAACCCTAACCCTAACCCTAACCCTAACCCTAACCCTAACCCTAACCCTAACCCTAACCCTAACCCTAACCCTAACCCTAACCCTAACCCTAACCCTAACCCTAACCCTAACCCTAACCCTAACCCTAACCCTAACCCTAACCCTAACCCTAACCCTAACCCTAACCCTAACCCTAACCCTCTGCAGAGAGTGGTGAAGGCTGCACAGAAGTCTGTTGGAGTCAGTCTCCCCACCATCACAGACATTTACACCTCCAGATGCAGGAAAAGAGCCACCTGCATCATGAAAGACCTCACTCATCCAGCACACTCACTCTTTGCCCCACTCCCCTCAGGACGGAGGTTGAGGAGCATCAAGTGTAGAACCACTAGACTGAGGAACAGCTTCTACCCTGAGGCTGTTAGACTCATGAATAAATAAAAATAAAATAAAAAATAAACACTGCAAAATATCACATCATACTGATGCTGATCTGTTTTCTTGTTGCTGTGTTCATCTGTGTTCATCTGTGACCATCTGCTCATACAAACTCATGTTCGTGCTGCTGTTTATTCCCACTATATTAGGCTTAGTGTATTACTAGTTGATGTTTTTCTTAGTTAGTTCTAGATGTTATTACTGTTTTTCTCTTTCATTTGTTGTTGGATGTAACTGGGACCTCGTGTACATAATCTCGTTTTCATCACATGTACCACATGCGGTGCAAATGACAATAAAGACTCTCTGACTCTGACTCTGACTATATATATATACATATATATGGTAAATGGAGCTTATTTATATAGCGCTTTCCAGCCCCCTGTGAGGGACCCCAAAGCGCTTTACAATACCAACCATCCACCCATTCATACACACATTCATACACCGGTAGCGGTGACTGCCATGCAAGGCGCCTTCCAGTCCTATCGGGAGCAACTCGGGGTTAAGTGTCTTGCCCAGGGACACAACGACACATGGTGTGAGTAACCGGGATTCGAACCTCCAGCCTTCCGATCGGGGGATGACTGCCATTACCACCACACCACGGCCGCCCATAATATATATATTATATTTTATATATATATATATACATATATATATATATATATATATAATATATATATATATATATATATGTATATATATATATATATATATATATATATATATATATATATATATATATATATATATATATATATATATATATATATATATATATATATATATATATATATATATATATATATATATATATATATATATATATTTATATATATATACACTATATATATACTATATATATATATTTATATATTTATATACACGATCCTGTGTACATACTCTCGTTTTCATCACATGTACTACATGTGGTGCAAATGACGATAAAGACTCTCTGACTCTCTGACTCTGATGTATAAATATGCCCCCAAGGCCTCATCCACACCAACAGAATGGCCTCATATACATACCAATGGCTGCAAAAATGCTAATTCAATGAGCCATTTGACTAACTCCCATGGGAACTATAGTTAGAATATCCAAATGGCTCACATGTGGTAGTGCTAGTGTTAACTAGCATTTTGATACTTTCAGCAAAAAATAGCTACTTTTAGTGTTTTGCTACTCATCAATATTTTCCTCTTTTTGCTGAAGTTTAGCAGTTTAAGCATCTGTCTTGTAGCTACTGTCAGGAGATGTGGCAGAGTGAAGAAATATGTTTATAAAAAATGTTACATACTGAACCTTTAACACAGACACTGAGGAGTAAAACAGTTCATGACATGAGCTGAAGATGGACAGACAGGAGTCGTCTTCAGACATTCGGGTTTATAATAACTAGCAACTTTTATAATGTTGTACAATACACCACAGATAAGCACAGCTTGTAGCTAGCTACTGTTGGAGAGACAGCAAGCCCTTGCTGTACTGTTGACTGACCGCAACACAACACACCACGTCACGCACACAGAGATCAGCTCAAACTTTGCTCATGTAGCGATTCATTAAACTCACTTAATATTACTTGCTTACCTGTGTAGAAAGGCACCATTAATAATTACTGCTGTTCAACGTCGCTAGTTGCGTGTGATCAGCTCTGAAGGTGTAAACAGAGAGAATCCCCCGCTCCCCCCTCCCTCCTGGCTCGAACCGGAAGCGCTGGCGATCCGTGGCGATAAGAGACGAGTCCAGGCTCGAGGGCGGCGGAAAATGCGACCTGTACAATCCAAAAGTTTTGTACAGATGGGACATAAGCTACGACCGCTAGCGGCCGCTAGTTATAATTAGATTCAATGGAAAAGCATGGGAAAAGCCCCCAGGCGGCGCCGAGCAGGGAAACCGGAAGTACGTCACTCACAATCAGAAAACGTTTTTTGAAACAAACAATCATTACTCATAAAATATTTATCCTACACAACTAAAAACATATATGCATGCATTTCGAAATATTTTTATTTTATTATTTCACTTTTATAAAAAAAAAAAAATCTTCAAATGGTGAAGAAGAAGAGCTGCAGTTCTGCAGTTCCAAGGAGGAGCGGTGCCCTTAGTGCCCTCTAGTGGCGGCCGCCTCTGTACGGAAGGCATCGGACGAGTCTCGGCGGTTAGCAGCACTTCGTTCCTTTCAGGTTTACTACGTTCAAATCTACGGCGCTCTCCGAGCACACGTTTTACACCTCGCGGTTTCTGGTCCCCCCTAGGACATATTGCTGAAGTAGCGACGGTCGTCTCCCTCTTCGCACAGACAAGAGCAACGCGTGTACGTTTTTCTGCGGTGGTGGCGGTTCGGGACCTAACGTTGTTCGGTCCGGACCAAGCTACAAGTAAATATAAGGATTATGTCGAAGCGTTAGACCGACTCGATTATCGTTGCGTTAAAACCTGTGATATTTATACAGTTACGGTCCGACGAACCTACACTCGGACAGTAAACGTCGTCGGACGAAACGTAACACGATGGAAGCCAAGTCGTCGTACGCTCCTGAAAACACTGAGTACCTGGTGCTGAGGACCAGCAACCAACCCGTTCCGCTCCAGGACATTATGGCCTACGTACAAACCAAGTGTACAGATTTTCCGTACACGCATCTCGTATACACGGATACGGTCCAGGCGCCCGCATCGGTACTGAGACGACAAGAAGAAGAAGAAGAAGACGTGAAAAAAGTCTACGCCAAGTACCTGGACTACGTCGTGAGTCGCGCACTGGAAAACCGTCCCACGCAGCACTCGCGCGTGCTATGCATCTCAACGACGTACGTGCCACGAACGCTGATGAAGGCGATCGGATCCGATCTGACTTTAATCGAAGCGTTTTTCCACTGCTTCGACCGAGTCTACGTTTTCGACGCGGTGGCGTTGTGCTCTTTTGAACACCGAGATTTTACTGTGGACATACCCGAGAGTTGTAAGACAGAGTTCCTCGCGTTGGAGAAGTATACACCGATCAACGAGACGTTTCGCGTCCATCGCTTGCTCGTGAAAGACGGATACAAAGGGCTGAGGAGACGTGACGTGTACAAGATCTATGTCTGTTCAACGACAAACCACATCGCACACGTGAGACCAGAAGAACCCATACACGAAATCCACTTGGTCCCGATAGAGAGACGCTCAGTACTAATCGACCTCATGAAATGTCCCTATTGCAAGTACACAGTGACCACTCTCCCGGAACGGATGGTATTCGTACACGCTTTTCCTTCTTTACGGTGTGTACTAATACACGATACGATAAAGGAACTGTTGGTATATTTTTTCACCTACAAACGTCAGTTTATTGCATAGTGAATGTAAAAAATAAATAAAACCAAGACGAAATAAGTTTCAAGCGTCTGTGTAATTCGTATTCTACGTTGCTTTATTATCAGTCAAAGCAGTGTTTTTACGTTTGAATACACGATGAAAACAAGTACGATCGCAACAGTTGCGTATCGTCTGGCCTTGTTACGTTGTGCGCTTGGTCCGTCAAGGCCTTGGTGGTGTGTGTATATGCGTGCGTGTATTAAACACGTTCTGTACATTTCTTTCGTTGTACACGTCCGTATTGTAACCTTTGTATCGTTGTTGGGTATGAAATAAAGACACTTTGTACAATTGGTTTTTCAACGCGTCTTTTGTTGTACACGTCCGTCCTGCAACCTTTGTATCGTGTTAGGTTACACTGTGAAATAAAGACACCTTGGACAATTTTGGTTTTCGACGCTTATTTATTATCGGACAAGCATTTTTATTGCGTTTGAACACGAGATTAAAACAAGTACGATAGTAGCAGTCGTCTCTGGTGTTGTGTTCGCAGACGTCGACCTTCTCTCTCGTATTGCTTTTGGAGTACACGTTTCCTTTGTTGTACACGTCCGTCCTGCAACCTTTGTATCGTGTTGGGTTACACTGTGAAATAAAGACACCTTGGACAATTTTGGTTTTCGACGCTTCTTTATTATCGGACAAGCATTTTTATTGCGTTTGAACACGTGATGAAAACAAGTACGATAGTAGCAGTCGTCTCTGGTGTTGTGTTCGCAGACGTCGACCTTCTGTCTCGTATTACTTTTGGAGTACACGTTTCCTTTGTTGTACACGTCCGTCCTACAACCTTTGTATCGTGTTGGGTTACACTGTGAAATAAAGACACCTTGGACAATTTTGGTTTTCGACGCTTCTTTATTATCAGACAAAGCATTTTTATTGCGTTTGAATACGAGATGAAAACAAGTACGATAGTAGCAGTCATCTCTGGTGTTGTGTTCGCAGACGTCAACCTTCTCTCTTGACACACGTCCACCGTAAACCTGTACGGCACGTTCATTCGACGCACTGCGTCTCGTAGAGCGCCAGGGTCTTGCTCGATACGACCGGTCTGTAATGTTTGTTCGTCAGGGTAAAGTAGAGACGTGAACCGTTATAAACGGGATACAAATGTTCCGTTATAGGTCGAGAGTCGTGTCCATGCGCTTTCAAGATCAAAACCATTTCGTCTATCGATAGCCATCGATTAGTACGCATAAGCTCCTCGTACAGGTTTTCGATGGTGTATCCCTCTTTAGCCATAGACGCCATATACGCGGTAACGTATTCGTCATCCGGACGTGTCCTCATGTACAAAATCAATTCGGTTACGAACGTTTTCCGTTGAGCGTCGATACCGTTAGACCTCGTCTTGTACATTAACATTTGCAACGTATGAAAACCGCAATAATTGTCACTGGGAACGTCCAGTTGTACGAGTTCGTTTAGATTCAGATAAGCGTTCAGAACAGTCTCGTCGTCCTCGCGCCTGTCCGACGCGTCGAACGCGTTGGGGTCCTGAAACGCAACGTTCCATCCGTCGCGCCACACCAGCGCACCCGACGCGCATTTATATGGGAAGCGTGCGTTATGTACCACGTAAACGTAGTCGTCCTTTATCACTTTGACTTTTAGACGATACATCATACTCGCCATCGCTACGATCTGTACAAACTCATTTTCGTTCGTCGCGGAAGACGCGATTAATTTGGAGACGTAGGTGCAAACGTCCAAAGCGCTCGAGCTACAGTCTACGTATCCCGCGATCAAATGGATCATGACCGCGAGTCGTTGCGGAGTCTTGGGTTCGCGCGTACTCGAGTTTGTTCCGAACAGGTCGAACAGAGCGCGTATAAACGTTTTAGACGCGAACGCTTTAGCCAACGGTTGAGTTTCCGATTCCTCGACGTTCGTTTTACTGTACTCCATCGTGTTCACGTCGGTTATGCGTACTGCTTGTATTTTACACGGTTCGTTCGAGTCGTCGTATGCGTATTCCGTAGCGCACGTGCAAGTCGATATGCAATCTTTGACGTGTACGTGAGATTCGTCCGCTGGCTTGATCACGTCGAGACCTCGACACACGCTCACGAGCTCTTCTCCGTCGTTCGCTTCGCTAGCCTCCGTCGTCGAGAGTTCGGCCCTGGTCGTCATCGAGAGTTCTCCCGTTTGATTTTCGACCGAGGTGTCCTCGGTTTCACCTCGCGGGTCGATTGTCGTTTTCGCGTTGGCGCGTCTGTCCTCCTCTTGTAGTTTTTCGTTTTCGCCTTCGTCCGGTCGTCGTCTTTCGCCATCGTCGTCGACTACGTCCTCTAGTCGTTTGTCGCCTTCGTTATTTAGAGACGTCGCGAGGATTTCGGCTATGCACGGTTGTCGTTCGACATCCGTAGTGAAGAGCGTGTCACACCACAGATCGAATTCGAACCCGAGCTCGCTTTGGACGGCTTTAGCGACGGGCCTGTCGAATCCGCGTCGTAACGTTCCTTCGACGGTGCTATGCAAGTCGTTCGTGAGACGGCCGACGTACAACGAAAGCGGATTCGCGCCGGCGGCCGTCGGATCGTGTTCTTTCACGTACCACTCGGTTCTCGCGTCCAGCGCGTCTTTGACCGTGCGCGGATAATACGTTCGTAGGCGCGCTATGTACGGCAACTGAGCCCACATCGCAGGAACGTACAAATGAGCGACGCACAGTCTCTCGCGCTCTGGGACCACGGGTCCCAAAACCAGCTTTAGACACTCGTCCAGATCGGTTCCCCGGTAGGCGCGCACTGTATATCGCTGTGGCTCTATCTCGAACATGGACGTGACGCGCTTATCCGCATCCGAACCGATCGCAACAACCTTTCCCTTGAGTCCGGGCACCGTGTGTACAGCGCACACGTACACGAAAATGTACCACACTGCGAAATATAGCACGCCCGCGAACGTGACCTCGATCGCATCGGAGTCGTTCTCGGGCTCGGTGTACTCCGGCGAGATCGCGAACCTCGTTCCGCACGTAGCGAACGCGAGCGCCGTGGTAAAATTCACAGACCTGTCCGCGTGACAATCCGAGCGAGTTGTAAAGCAAGGTAGAACGCCGTTACGTAAAACGTTCTGTACGTCTCTGAGGTCTCGATCTGCGATCATGCCAACGTCCGTGAGCGTCAGCAACGGGGTTAACACTAGCAATCCCGGGGGAAAAAAAACACAAGAACTGCCATGAGTTTGTCAAAATGACAATTCTTCCATTAGGTGTCTTGAGCCTGGGGGTGGAAATCTTTGTTTGTGGGTAAACATCCCCTCTTGAGAATCTTCTCCTAGCATATCTTCTCCAGTAGGTCAAAACAAAGGATCCTCATTTACATTCACCCCCCACAAATTAACCCCACATTCCAACAGCATTTTGCTTCTACAGAGAGTTGCTTTCACCAGAGAGACCCAGAGAGACTTATTGCTCTGTAGGTGGGGGGGAGGTTCTTACAAGCTTTGATCAAAAATAATGTTACACTGAATTTTATTTTTTTATTTTTTTTCATTCAACCTTTATTTAGTCAGGTAAATCTTATTGAGCCTCGAGGCCAATGAAACACATACATTAAACAATAAACAATAGAAAAGTAGCAAAAACATCCATCCATCCATCCATCCATTTTCGTCCGCTTATCCGGGGTCGGGTTGCGTGGGTAGCAGCCTAAGTAGGGAGGCACACACTTCCCTCTTCCTCTCGATGTGGAGAAGCAGCGGCTCTACTCCGAGTCCCTCCCGGATGGCTGAGCTTCTCACCCTATCTCTAAGGGAGAGTCCAGCCACCCTGCGGAGAAAACTCATTTCAGCCGCTTGTATCCGAGATCTCGTTCTTTCGGTCACAACCCAAAGCTCATGACCATAGATGAGGGTAGGAACGTAGATCGATCGGTAAATTGAGAGCTTTGCCTTTCGACTCAGCTCTCTCTTCACCACGACAGACCGGTACAACGCCTGCTTCACTGCGGAAGTCACAGATACAAGGTGTTTCCTAGCATTCAGTGTTAGACATGACATGTTATAATAATAATAATAATAATAATAATAATGAATTCAATTTATAACGCATCTTTCATCCATCCATCCATCCATCTTCTTCCGCTTATCCGGGGTCGGGTCGCGGGGGTAGCAGCCTAAGTAGGGAGGCCCAGACTTCCCTCTCCCCAGCCACTTGGTGCAGCTCCTCCAGGGGAATCCCAAGGCGTTCCCAGGCCAGCCGAGAAACATAGTCCCTCCAGCGCGTCCTGGCTCTTCCTCTGGGTCTCCTCCCGGTGGGACATGCCCGGAACACCTCCCCAGGGAGGCGTCCAGGAGGCATCCTAACCAGATGCCCGAGCCACCTCAACTGGCTCCTCTCGATGTGGAGAAGCAGCGGCTCTACTCCAAGTCCCTCCCGGATGACTGAGCTTCTCACCCTATCTCTAAGGGAGAGTCCAGACACCCTGCGGAGAAAACTCATTTCAGCCGCTTGTATCCGAGATCTTGTTCTTTCGGTCACAACCCAAAGCTCATGACCATAGATGAGGGTGGGAACGTAGATCGATCGGTAAATTGAGAGCTTTGCCTTTTGACTCAGCTCTCTCTTCACCACGACAGACCGGTACAGCGCCCGCTTCACTGCGGACACTGCACCTATCCGCCTATCGATCTCACGCTCCAGTTTTCCCTCATTCGTGAACAAGATCCCGAGATACGTAAACTCCTCCACTTGGGGCAGGACCTCCTCCCCGACCCGGAGAGGGCATGCTACCTTTTTCCGGCTCAAGACCATGGCCTCGGATTTGGAGGAACTGATCCTCATCCCGGCCGTATCACACTCGGCTGCAAACCGCTCCAGTGAAAATTGTAAATCACGAACTGATGAAGCCAGTAGGACCACATCATCTGCAAAAAACAGAGAAGCGATTCTAAGGTCACCAAAACAAATCCTCTCAACACCTTGGCTGCGCCTAGAAATTCTGTCCATAAAAGTTATGAACAGAATCGGTGACAAAGGGCAACCTTGGCGGAGTCCAACTTTTACCGGAAACGAGCCTGACTTACTGCCGGCAATGCGGACCAAGCTATTTATATATATATATATATATATATATATATATATATATATATATATATATATATATATATATATATATATATATATACAGGTAGTCCCCGACTTACGAGCGCTCTGACCTACGAGCATCCGGACTTACGAGCTGGCAAATTTTTGGAAAAAACGCAAAAAATACTGAGTTTTTCTGTGTTTTTTCACCACAGTCCGTTAGCTAAACATGTGGACACACGTTTCCGATCATTTTTATGCACTCATAAGCGGTTTTTCGATGAAAAACGAGTGTTTGTAGTCGCGCTAGCAAAACCGTTCCAACTTACGAGCGAAATTCCGGACTTACGAGACACGTGGCGGCCGTTCCAAATTACGAGATTTCCATGTTACGAGCGCCTCGTTGTAACGGAACTCGCTCGTAAGTCGGGGACTACCTGTATATATATAATATATATATATACTTATAAATATATATATACATATATACATATATATATACATATATATATATACATATATATATACATATACATATATATATATATATATATATATATATATATATATATATATATATACATATATATATATAATATATATATATACATATATATATATATATATATATATATATATATATATATATATATATATATATATATATATATATATACATATATATATATATATATATATATATATATATATATATATATATATATATATATATATATATATATATATATATATATATATATATATATATATATATATATATATATATATATATATATATATATATATATATATATATATATATATATATATATATACAATATATATATATATATATATATATATATATATATATATATATATATATATATATATATATATATATATATATATATATATATATATATATATATATATATATATATATATATATATACATATATATATATATATATATATATATATATGTATATATATATATATATATATATATATATATATATATATATATATATATATATATATATATATATATATATATATTAGGGCTGTGCGATATGACGATATATATCGTGGGGACGATAGAAACGTGTCTATCGTGCTACTTTCCTTCTATCGTCTCTATCGTGATAAATAAGAATAAAAAAATAACTGTCGCAAATAAGCTTCATATTGTGGTTTTGCGAGATGACGGCGCGGCTTTATGTTTGACGCACGCGCGGGTTTGCGACACATGCTTTACGTGGTTAAACTCGAGAGCAACAGAGACGCAGGCGCATGAAGCCGGTGTCTCAACCATAGATCTCAACAAGGAGAAAACAGCTGCACAGGCAGCCCAAGAAGAATAACTTTTACCAAAAAGAGGGGGAAGCTCACCTTGTTAGCTTCCATTATTTCGCTCCGCTGAAACTCGGAGACAAAATGGGTCCAGAGGACACGAACCCAGAGTCCAACCGAGTCCGAACTCGGGTCCAGTTAACCAATACAAAACAGACCAGAGACACAACAGAACCGCAATCAAACGCAACGTTTTCTCTTTTCTGTTTCTTGCTTTGTTTACTCAAACTTCAGAGCGGATTTCTTCTTCGTGAGTTTCATTAGCAGCTGTTGTTTTACCGCCACCTGCAGGAAAAATTTGGACCAAAGTAGAAAAGGAGTTGTTTGTTTGTTTGTTAGTTTATTCATTTTATAAAATGAAATACAACAATTAACGTATTCATAATAGAAAAAATAAAATAAAATGAAAGGTAGCAGATGAAGAATAAATCTTATTAAATCTGCTCCTTATTCATCTAATAACAGTTCAAACAATATTTTCTATAATAACAAAATAAGTAAATAACTCAGTCAATTTTCAATTCACATATATCACACATTAAATTAGATTCATTTATATTTTTTTTAGCAATTCATTTTTTACCAGTTTCTTAAATACAAGGAATGATTTGGCTTCCTTAACATTTGTCATTTGTCATTAAGTCATTCCATAATCGTACTCCTTGAATTAAGGTAGATCTTAGGTAGATCTAGTTTCTACTTTGGTCCAAATTTCCTTGTTCTTTTTGTTCACATTCTTTCTTTTTGTTCACATTCTTATAAATGTAACTATCTGTAGTAAAATAATAAAATAAAAAAACTTTGGTCCAAATTTTTGCTGTACACACACACACATCGTGTTGTATATATCGTGATATATATCGTTATCGTGATATAAAAAAGTCCATATCGTGATATATGATTTTTTCCATATCGCCCAGCCCTAATATATATAGATATATATACTTATATATTATGTATTATATATTATGTATATATATATTTATGTAATGCAGAAAATTTACATACAGTACACACACTTTATGGTATTGTAGGCCATTGCATTAGGTAATACATTCAGCAATTACTTTTACTTTAATACTTTAAGTATTTTTAAAAGCAAGTACTTATTTACTTTTACTTAAGTAAAAATATTAATATGGTACTTCTACTTTTACTAGAGTATATTTTTGTCTGTTTATTTGCACTTTTACTTAAGTACAGTGTTTGAGTATTTTCTCCACCACTGGATTTACCTGACTAAATACAGGTTGAATGAATGAATATATAAATATGCCCCAAGGCCTCCTCCCCGCCAACAGAATGGAATGGCCTCATATACATACCAATGGCTTTAAAAATGCTAATTCAATTTGTCAGTTTGACAATCCCATGGGTTGCATAGGTAAAATTGTCTTTTTGACAAAAACTGGTATTGCTAGTGTTAAAAAATACTTTCGATAATGCGCGTTCGCGACCCGACAACGCGGGCCGGTCACCAGCGGGAAAAACGAACGTAACGTTTTTCGATCGACAGAACGCCATCCGCGTACGAGCAGCTCGAGCAAGTATGCCGGAGAGGGCGAAGGCAGTATGGCCAAAGCAGCGTGCAACGAGTAACAGGCTCTGGTCGAGTTGACGAACGAAGGCCAGACCTTCCCGACGTACTCTTCTACCTCGGGAATGGAAAACTCGAGATCGTCGAGCGCGTGTTCCGATACTCTCGGGTAATGCGCCACGATCGCGAATCGTACTGTCCCCACGTCGTCGACTCTCGCTTCGTTGACTAGCATGTCGACCGCTTTCGAGATGTTTTCGTAATAACGAGATTCGACGGCGTGAGACGACGCGACGTGATCTGTCGCAGAGTGCGCGGAGGCGTACGATAAACGTTTCACAAAATCCACCTCTCCGTTCGGCTCGCGCTCCACCGCTCCGTCCGGCTCGTACGATTCAGCGGGACGTTTCGGTTCTTCGTCGTCTTCGTCCACGCGAACCGGGAGGTGGTCGATCGCGTACAACGCGATGGCGCAACGTATATCGTGCGTGTTCGCACCGTGTCTCTGGTACGTGACTGCGTGCGCGTAAACCGTTCGTCCCCACGCTCCCAGTGCGTTTACCGTGCTGATGTCATGTTCGGCATGTATCAGGAAGAGCACCTAACAAAGTTGAATAAGGGCTTCGTTACACGTGAGCCAGTCGCAAAGGCGAGTCGCTTCGACCGCAGCGGACTCTGCTAGGAACGCGCACAAGCACCACACTCGCATTTTGCAGTCGTCGCACAACACGTTGTTCTTCAAAGCGTCTTCGGACATCCGTATAGCGTTCACCGCAGACCACGGAGTATATCCGTGTATTCTCATGAAAGTTACCAGGTAACGGAGTAGCTCGTCTTCGTTGCGTTCGCACGCCGCCAGCAACGTACACTTATCGATCAAGGCGAACACGGACTTACCCGTTACGTCCGTAGGTAACAGTTTGTAATCGTACGTTTCTTGAGCCCAACCTCGCTGCAACGCGTTGTTCGTTCCGCGGATACGTTTGTACTCGTTCAACCATTTCGATCTTAGCACATCGTGTAAAACGGGTGCGAGTAGACCGTCGCACGCGAACGGCCCAAACAGATCCACGGCCAAACTCGAGCTGCTCCTGTCGTCTAGGAACCTCGAAGCTAGATACAGCAGTCGATCCTGGTCAACGAAGGTAGGTTGACGCACGCCGACGCCGCGGATCTCAATCTGCGAACCGAGTCGAGAAAGTGTTTTTCGGAGCCGAACCACGTTCCGTTCCGCGATACGCCAGCCGTGGTTCTTTCGCTCGAAACGTTCACGATCGCGTCGTCGATTAGAACGTGAAGATCTCGCAAAGGCTCTACGAGCGCACGACCGTGTTCGCTCGGAACTCAGTCCAGGTACGCGAGCATAACTTTGCTGCACTCGTTGCATATCTGTCAGTGTGTGTTACGCGCTCGTAATGTACGCTCGTTCATATCAGACGTGTTACAACACGTACATTCGCCGACGGGCTCTTCTCGCTCGCTCGTGTACACTAGCGAATTGCATAACGCGTCCATGATCGCGTACATTCCCAACCTTTCCACTCCGACGTCGTCGTTCTGGAGACTATGCTTTAGTACGCGGTTCCGTTTTCACACGAGCCCGTCGTAACACGCTCTGTGTTACGTGGTCTTCAACCGCGCGTTGGCCCTCGTCAGTTCCGACGTGAGGAAACCGTGATCGCGGTTCGCTTTACGCAATTCGGATACGAGCACGCGTCGCTCGTGCAACAGAGTTTTAATCGACAACCGTCCTACACCCACCAGCGTTTCGAATACGGCGACGTCGCCGCGAATCTGATAATACAATTCGGACATGTGCATATCCCATCCCCATTCTTCGGACTGAGCGTCTAGCACTTCGAGTAACGTTATCACGTAGTCTTCTGCGGTACACACGTCCGAGTCGTCGTCGGCCTTCGTGTTCGCGTACGTCAGGGTACCGTCTATGTCGGTCAGTATGGTTAGACATCGCGCGCTCACGTCCTAAGGGTTCAGTTTCTGGATCTTTTGCGCGATTCGAGACACGTACACCCTCGCTTCGGACCACGGTTCCCCTCGCGTCACACCGGGTCTGTCTTCCGTCAACTGAACGAACTCTAGTACCGTAACGTCTCCGGAAACGCGCCTGCACATGTCGTGCCAAACCTGCAAGTATTTCACGTACAAGTCGACGAACCTACCGAGCACCATGCGTAGGGCTTTCGCGTCGTCGTAACAAGCGCTCAGAGCCTCGTACACGTTTGCGACGCCGTCGCCTTCGGGATTGTCTTTCTGCACGCGCGCGCCGTGTCGGCAGCTCGCTAAGCGAACCATCTCCGTAACGAGAGCGTTACGTCCCAGAGTCGCTTGTACCATGTAATACAGACGTTCGTCGCTCGAATCGGATTTGAGTTCCGGGTACCTTTCCAAGACCGTTCTGAAGCCTAACATCAATTCGGAGACGGTTTTCGTGTATTTGGCTAAGGTTTTCCTGTACGTTCTGCAATTTAGTCCGTACGCTTCGCATTTCAGGCATTTGGTCACGCGAGACCGCAAAACGATTTTGCGCTTCGGAAGCGAACGAGGCTCGTTCTGAGGCCAACGCAAGCATTCGCAGGATACCACTACGAGCGTGTTCATGGCGCATTTGCGTTGCGCGGCGTCTTTGTTTCCCGTCATCGACATACTTTCTTCGCTATCGCTGCTCTCGCTGTGCAATACTCGACTCTCGATTTTCACGGGCTCTTCTTCGCTTTTCAAACTCAGAGAAGCCATCTGCACGCAGTTGTCATCGTCCGGCACTTCGACCGGGGTGTCTGTTGAAGCGACGTTCTCATTACCGTCCACCTGCATTTCGCTATCTTGGCTCTAGGCGTATTTATCGAAAACTTTCTGTAACGTCGCGCGTGTGATTTCAGCCAACGAGCTCGAGTCGATCGCTTCGGCACGAATTCTGTTGCGCCATAAAGAACCATGACCGACGTCGCACATGGCCACGACGGTTCTCTTTGCGTCAAGGTGCGCAATGTTTCCAATTCTTTAGTACGGATGTGCGATAAGTATATCTTTTACGTATACGCGTGCTTGAAACGCAACGTCTCGCAGTTGAGCGACGAAGAACTAGATCAACTACGGGTGCCTTACGACGCCTTGCGTCTCGATATAGATCCGATGTGGTTGAAACGTTTCAAAACCAAGTGCGAAAAAGTCCGCCGAGAACGAGCGATTGACGCTTGCACGTTACAAAAGGAACGTCTCGTTTATAGACAACGGCTGCCGTCGGGCGTGACCGTCGTCGTGACCGAAGACGGTATGTTGTTACAATACGAAGACACGATAGGGCGACACAAACTGTCCGAGTTGCCCGAGCGAGATCTGCACAAGTACAACGTCTCGACTGTAACGTTCGAAAGCGAGGCGTACCGGTCGCGCGACGACGGAACTGCGTACGATTTAGCTTTGTCGTTGTGTTGCGACCACGACGGAACGTCCACGAGGGACTGCGCGAGCACGAGCGTCGAATGGCGATATCGCTACGTCGTCACGGAGAGCGACATCTGCGGCTTACGGGTCGTCGACGATCGTATCTACACGGCGAACGGAGTCTATCTTTACGCTTTGCTACTTTCGTGGAGAAGGTCGCTGTGTTTTACGTTCGACTCGAAGTGCGCCGAAGACACGGTCGTAACTCTGTGCAGATTGGCTTTGGGCGACCAGGCGCTAGGAGTCGACTTCTCCGTGTGTTGTAACGTGGCCGCGCTCGATCTAAGCCTCGATCTCAGGTACGGGGAGCCCGTGCGGTGCCACTCGATTCACGCTCGTGAGCTCGAGCGCTTTCGACGAGTCGCCGGCGCGTCCGACGCACCGTCCGACCGTAGCCGGACTTTGACGACCGTCGCGGATCTTCCGCGGCTCCCGTGCGCGTTTTCGATCCTTTTGGATAAAGACAACGTGTTGATCATGCGCCACTTGTTACGCGACGCGATTCTGGTCGTACCGAAAGAAAGATCGTCGGCCGACGTCGCAACAAACCTCGTACGAGCGACGCTCGAGAATCGGTGTTGTAGCGCCTTCGTGACGGAGTGGTTTCCGACCGAGCGCGCGTTAGTCAAGATAGACAACGGCGTCCCGGGTACGCCTTGCATGTTGATCGTGAACGGACCTCCTCGCGGTCGGTCGTCGCGATGCGACGGCTATTCTATACGAGCGAAAAAGTATGCGGAATATAACATGCACCTCCCCAACGGTTTTCGCCCTCGGCGTTGTATTTTCAACCAATCGGTGTGTCTGCTGCCCAACTCGATGACTATACAGTTGCCCTCAGACTTGACCCTAGACACGTGCGCGGCTGTTATGTACGCGCTCTCGATGTTCGGTTCGCTCTCGAGCGCGAAGCCTTTCGATCTGGCCTTCTCGGACCCTCTGAACACAGAGGAGTCGTTGGCTCTCTTGGCTACGTATCTATCTGTTCCGAAAGATTTCTCTTTGCTTTCCGTAAACCGCGTCCGAGCTTTCACGAGCGACAGCAAAACCGTGTCCGTCGTCAGACGTCGTGTCGCGAGTAGACGTTGGCCCCACGTACCGTTGACCGCGATATTGTTTCCTGACGAAGAACGCGCTATATCCCAAGAGCTAGAAGAAGGAATACTCGAGTGGTACGCTACGACCTCTGCTACGACGCAAACCACGACAGCCTAGTTCGCTTCTCGGCGCGTCTCAAACGGCTGACGTTATATCGGCGTCGACGGCCGACGTCGTGACCGGACACTACTTTTCTGTGGGTAGATGTAACGAGACGGACGAACGCAACTTTCGCGTGTTCTACATCGGCGTTCGCACGTTGGGCAGGGATAACTTGAACGTTCTCAGGGCCAGCAGTTTGTACTACGATAAACATGGTCGTCAGCGCGTATCCGTAAGACTTCCTACCACCGAAGGCGTCGTGTCCGATTTGAGTTTGACGGGCGCCGAGTCGTATCTCGTGGACGACGCGTCTGTAGTCAGTCGCGTAGACGATCTACAAGCGGTCACGTTAAAGTGCGAGCCTTGTTTTTTCCAGCTTAACTATTCTCACTCGGATGCCGTCGTGAGCCTCAAACGCGAGTCCGCGACGCTCTCCGAAATAAACGCTATATCGAGACTGGAGCGTGCCATACGTAGCGAAAAAGCCGTGGGTTACGAAGAGTCACGACTCGCGCGCTTGTACAAGGCGTCGCGTACGCGAATGGAAAGCGTTTCAATAGACGTCGAGATCGCACCGCCGGTCCCTAACGACCCCGAGTTCCGGCACCCTTACGCGAGAGAGTGGCTCGTAGGTCCGCGAGATAATTTCGAAACCACGCCGAAACCTATAGGAGACGGACGATTGTTCCCGTGGGTCGAAATAGCAAACGTCCCGGACGACGCCGATCTAGACGACAACGACGGGTTGTCGTCGAAACTGTTACACGAATACAACTTGAGCCTCATGGCCGAGAACGCGCCTAGTTCTCATTCGATGGCCAGAGCCGATCGCTCCATTGGCGAGCGCGGGTTTGTGTACGGCGCGTTCGTCGACGAATCCGTCCTATTGGGTCACTGCGTGCGACTCTTGAACACTAAGGGCGAGAAGAGGAACTTTGACGTTAGCGCCTGTCTAACGTATTTCTACAGAGCCGTACACCCTTGTGTTCTCGATCAGTGCGTGGGCGACGTGATATCGGATTACGAGTTCACCGTGCACGGCGCCGATGTCTCGAGTCCCGTGTACTCTTTGCTCAGTCATCTCGCCGCCGGTTGTCACGTGGGCTTGATTCTGAGCGAACGGTTGTTCACTTTGACTAGACACAGAGCCTCGTCCGTGTGGAACCGGGGAACGGACCTCGACACGTTGTGTCCCACCAGACACAGGATAAACTTGATAGGCGCGTTTCTGTGTTGTCACGACCACAGGCTGTCGCGTTTACTCTCTAGATGCTGCCATCCGGAGCCGATCGGAGCACACGAGTTAACCGAAGGGTCGGATCTATTGCAGCTCGGCAACGAAGAAGAGCTGTTGTTGAACGCGTACGCGAAAACCCTCGGACCCATGTACACGTTCGAACGAGTTTCGCAACCTACCAAAATAAGAACGAGCTTAGGCGAATGGAGTTTATTGAGACTCGCGAGCGATTCTTCGGCGACGCAAAGACCCCCAGGATTCGTCGTCGACGACGGATACACGATCGCGTTCGTGTCCCAATCGCCCCTTGTTTTATTTGCGCTGTAGCGGAGCTCTGGTTCACAAGTTAGAGTCCGTAGCGATAGTGGTCGACAGCGGTTCCATGTTCAGAACGGACGTGTTGACGAACGAAAGTCCCGAATGGCCGATCCCCGCGGCGATCCAACGTCCGATAAAGTGTAAACCGAAAGAGGTTGTGCTCGAAGAGATGTTCATGCGCGAGGGCAACAGAGATCCGTTGGACAACGCGAGTATCGCGAACACGGACTCGTGGGCGAAGGAGGTTTCGACACGATGGACGTTCGAGAAGGCCTCCGACGATCCGTTCGACTGGGACGTTACGTTACCCGTCTCAGACAGTCTGACTAGCGTAGGTCTCCGCGTGCCGAAGTCGCGTCGGTTAAGGTGGTGTTTCGACAAGCCGCCGATTTGTTTCGACTACGAGTCGGCGGATTTTCGAGTCAACGGCGGCGATCCTCACACGACGTCGATTCGCATAGATCTAGACTCGCGGTTGGCCAGATCACGTAATTCGGACGAGTGGAAGGGGTACGATTTTTTGTGTTCTCGCGTCTTGTGTAGCAAAGACGAGAGGACGTGGAGCAGAGGCTTGTGTAAAGTCACCAACCTAGGTCTAGACGCGTTCGAGGACAGTTCCGTGGTGCCCATGTCTCAACTGATCACGATCGTAGAACCAGGACGTTGGTACGCGACGAAGATGGATTCGACGCGACGGAGACGACGAAGCACATCCATAACGGCGTGGTCTCGAGCGAGCGACGAGCACATCATCGTCGACGTGTGCTCTTTGTACGATTTCGTAGGTCATCTGGCCAACGTCGTACTTTCCGGTCGCTTGCACGAGGATTTGGAAATACGATGTCTTCGACCCGGATCGTTCGTGTACGTACAATGCGATTTGGCGTGGTTCACCGGCGCGGCGGGTCCGTTTAGATCTCGCGACGTAAAAGTGCTCACACCCGAGAGCGACAAGGTTACGGAGTACTGGACGTACGCGTTAAACGCGGACCTGGACGTGGTGCGCACAAACCAAACGCGTTACACCGTCTCTACGTTCTCTGCGAACGGATACGCGAAGGAGCTGGATACGTTTTTAAACTCTTCGCGTGCTACACTACGAACTAAAACGCTAGGCGATCTCGTGCTCCACTCCGACTCGCGATCCGTGAGCTTAGCGACAGCGCGGAAGGACCGAGGCGTTCACGTCGTAGCCAAACAACCGTCGGCGGAGACGGATCCCGCTCAAACTCTGGCTGGCGGCGACGAGGTCTATTTGACGAACGAACGCTCGCTCAAGCAATACTGCAAACTCCACCGTATTCCACGTGGCGTACGGGGGCCGGACGTTTGGACCAGAAACACAACGTGGTCTCAAAAAGAACCCGGTTCGTTTTGTCATACCGTCTCTAAAATGAAGTACAGATGGGAATCGGGTGTGTGCGGTACATCCACAGTGCTCGCCCAAGATGAAGAAGAAGAAAAACATCGTGATACATCGCGGACTCAAAGTCGCTTGCGTGCTTAAGCGCGCGTTCCGGAGACGAGAAGCTGATAGCGGACGCCGGCAGGTTTTGGGATTACGTGAACGAGGCCGAGTCAAAAGCGCTTCTAAGAGATCTATATGGATCACGAGAAGACACCGAGCCCTCTAACGAGTCGAACAAATCTCCCTCGGACGACTCTCAAGAAAACCGTACCTCGCCAACCGCAGAATGTCGGTGGCACGAGTCCAAGATGTCGTGTTCGGTTACCTTGAACGCGAGGCTGGAAATCGAGATCGTGTACAAAAAGCCTACGTGTTACAACCACGTGTTTTTCGAACCGGTGTACGATCGAGACTTCAACATACCGTTGCGACTAGACGAAGACGGCGCGGTCACCAAATATTATGAACTGTACAAGTTCGCCGATATCGTGCACTACGTGTACATGTTGTCCGTATACGGATGCGGTTTGGTACCCGTGTTCTCTTACAGTCGAGACGACGAGGTCGCGAACAAAACGCTACGCTTGGCGTTCGGAACGCTGGCAATCTCAGACAGACTACTCGGAGAAGCGCGACCTAAGAAAAGTAAGATCGTGCTGACCGTAGGAGGCGAACGCGCTGCGGCGGTCGCGTTTGCGCGCTCGATCGAAAACTTTGTCGTTGTTGCACACGTCAAAGAAAATCGACGAGCGTACGCGTTTGCTCGTTTGCCCGACGGGATCAAAACGAACATACAACCAACTGCCGAGAGCGATAGTCGTTGCGCTAGGTCCGAGCCGTATTCTAATCCCGTGTCTTTCTTGAAGAGGCATGGGGCGGACGCGTTCGCGGGCGCGATGAACCGCTATCCGTCTCTACTTAAAAGAGACGACATAAAACACCCGTTGTCCGCTCGCGATCCGCGGTGGATAGGACTCGTCTTGTACGTCTCGGAATGGACCGAAGACCACGCGATGGCGGACGAGATGGTTCCCGGGAGTCTGGAGTCGCTGACGGGAGTAGCTGCGACTTGACGATCGCCGCGCTGTACGATTCAGCGTGCAAAGCCAGAATAACGGGAGTGCTAGACGATCCGCTACGGAGATTTGCGGCCACGTACAAAACACCTAAGGAGGTCGCGCTCTCGCCAGAGATACCCAACCAGCGACAAATAAACGAATACACCCTGTAGCTCACGATAGTGGGAATAGAACGGCAGTGGGAGATCGTGAACGCGTTCGAACAACCCCTGACGCTGACCGCGGCCACGGCCGAGTACGCTAACGTGTACAGAGACTTCATGCTATGCACTTATGACGGTTGCCTAAAGTCTTTGCTCAAGCTCGAGAAATTCTTGGTTTTGATGCTTCAGTATCCGGTGTTGCCCAGAATCGCCGTCGACACGAGAGAATGTACCGAATGTTGTTTGGAGTTGACCGTAACGTACGACACCTGGGAGGACGAGCGAGAATGTCATGCTGTCATTTCACGTTTTGCCACAAATCGTTTCCGTCCCGAGACCAGAGCGTGGCTTACTGCGCGAGCGAAAAGGAGCACGACGAAATGATACACCTAGACCCTTGCGACTCGATCGTCGCGCGCGAGTCTTCGCAAACGCGCGACGGTGAGACGCACACGACCGTGTCCTCCATCGCACAATTGGACGAGCTGAAACGCAAAGACGAGGTACATAAACAAAAATCGTTAAGTAAAGACATAACGTATCAACTACGGTCTTACGTACGCAAGCTCGAGGAAATCCAAGCGCCCAGATATCTGAGCTCATTCCCGATCGCGTACGTGTGGACGCTCTACGGTTCGCTAAACAGGAGTCGAGATAGAGCGAGCGCGTTGAAGCGGCACATGCCCGCAGACACGAACCCCGATGTGCTCTCGAACGAAGTTCGCAACCTGCGCTCGCAGCTGAAATCGGTGGCGTCCACTAGCACGAACGACAGAGTGATAACGTTCTTGCAGATGGCCGTGGCGTGTCCTCTGCGAAGGTATGACGCTAGATATAACGTGATAGCGGAGCGTATCGTGCTGTTCAGACATTTGACATCGTGCGGTTTCTCCGTGGACGTGGCCGCGAGCGTTCTGAAACTAATATGGTCGTGCAAACGCGTAGCCATGATAGAAAGCGATCTGTCGACGGGGATCAGCGAACAGCTCAAGAAAACCGTCGAACCGACAAAGTACAATATAAAAATCGCCACTCTGATGTGGGTCTTTTTTCACATAGCCACGTACTGCGCGCTCCGCCAACTAGATAACAGTTGCGTGCGGATGGGAGATGACCCGGTCGACTTGGCTCGCGATGGCATATACGTATTTGAGCAAGAGCACGTCGGCTTTCGCATATCGAGCGCAGGACGAGACGGTGCGCCGAGGTGTACCACTGCCTACTTGCCATTCGCGAAAGTCGTGGACGTACTTGCGTTGCGAGACCTCGTGGAAAAAGAGTTTTCTCGATAGGACGCTCGCGAGCGACCCGGAAAGTTTATACAACACGCTGGTGTGTTTCGGACAAGCCGTGTTGACCTCCATCGTCAACATGGATTGGAAGCGATGGGCTCTCACGGAAAGCAAGCGGGAAACTACGCGCGATACGACTAACGTCTATCGAGACTTGGAGAAATACTACATGGACGCAGTACGGTATCTGTGGAAAGACAACTAAACCTCGTGGAGACCGCGTCCGACGTACAATCGAATGGAAGAAACCTGTTCGTCGTAAACACGACGCGAATAAAAGAATGTAAAAAAATAAACCTTTGTGTCCATTACTATGCACATCTAATTCACCTAACTATAACAATACGTGAATCCTGTACGTGTCATTTTCTCACGTATATCTTTGTACGAATGTATTTTTGTATTGTGACTGCAATGTATCTGTCTATTACTGTGCGCATCTAATTCACCTAACTGTAACAATATGTGAATCCTGTACGTGTCAGTTTTCTCACGTACACCTTTGTACGAAACGCATTTGTATCGTGACTGAAATGTATCTGTGATTGGTCAATAAACGTTGGTTATGTTCCTTGTGCGTCTGGTTTATTACATGTGACTTTTACACAACCGTACATGGTACTCGTGGTGAACGTTGAATGAATCGACAGTGACACGAATCGAGTAAAAAAGTTTCTGCTTTATTCAAAAAATACAAATACACAGACGAATCGACAGTGACACAAATCGGGTAAAGTTTCTACATTATTCACAAAATACATCACACAGAAGAAAAGGGGAACATGCAAGCAATTCACCTAACTGTAACAATATGTGAATCCTGTACGTGTCAGTTTTCTCACGTACACCTTTGTATGAAACGCATTTGTATCGTGACTGCAATGTATCTGTGATTGGTCAATAAACGTTGGTTATGTTCCTTGTGCGTCTGGTTTATTACATGTGACTTTTACACAACCGTACACGGTACTCGTGGTGAACGTTGAATGAACGTTGAATGAATCGACAGTGACACGACCTTTCATCTCCGCGGTTATATCCGTCCACATAAAAAGACACACTTGGTGAGCGTCTCGACACTCGCGAGGTTTTCCTTTGATCAACAACATCCTTACCAGCTGCATTCTTACGTCGGATTCGGACGGGGGCTCTTTTTGTCTGAAATGGCGAACAATACTAAGAGAGTCAAGGTAGCTCTGCAACAAGAGGCTTTTTGCGTAGTTACGGGACCGCACGACTCCTGCGTCGAATACTCATCCTGTCACGTCGAGCCCATCGCGCCCGTGATTCTTGAGTCAACCGTCGTGCTGCATCTCTATTGCCCCGAGGCTTTCCCCGACAAAGTGGTGAAAATACACGCGGAGCACTTGGGACACTTCCTAGCGTTACAAAGCGTGCCTAAAATCGACGCGGAACTGGAGGCTAAGCTTTACGAAGGACTGTGTGCCCATCTGACGAAAAGAAAAGTTGCGAGGGTATATCGAAGTCTAGGCCACGACGACGACGACGGCGCTGACGATTTTCGGCCGCAGGTGTTCTCCAACGTAACCCGCAAAAACGTCAAGGACGCGTTGGAGCTCGTCCGAAAGCTGTTGGAGCTGTTGGACCCAAAGGAGCTTGGTCAGAAGAAGATTACGTACGATAAAGGCAAAGAGCCCGCTCACGTGCTGTTTCTAGCTTTGATTCAATTTCTGGTGGTTTTTGCGACCGTCGTGATAACGGACCAAGACTTGGGCTACTATATTGAGCGTGGCCTCCGCCGTGTTCTTCGAGATAAACCACGGACACACGTTGTGTTCGGCGACTATTTTAAAACCCATGTTTATCCCGTACTACGTGCAAACGAACGATGATCGCGACGGTTGTGCGCGTAAGCTCGCGTACTACACGTTGTTCAAGGGTTACGAGTTCGACGCGAAGGGACGTGACAGGGTCGCGTCCGACGACACGATATCTTGGTCCGAGCATAGCATATTGTCTCGTACGACAGGTTTTTTCTTGGAGGAGCGCGAATTGACGCAGTTGTGGTTCGCCACGCCTCAGTTCGGAGACAGACTGTTTCTGATCAAAGACGAGGGCGCTCTGCTGTTGATGGGCGGCCAAGCGAACGAGAAGTCTACGAACGAGAAATCTAGGGTTATCGCTTCTATGCTGGTGTCCGACAACGTGTTGGCCTACGTACAATGCGCGGTGTTCGGAACCGTCCGCAACATGTTACCGTGCTACGACAACAACGACCTGTCGCAAAACGTGATGACACAACTGAACGATTCGATGAGCGCGTTCAAGAAAGCCTTGCTTCATCAGAGCGGTATGTTGTGGACTCACGTGCGAGCGTCGAATAACAGTTGCCTGTCGGTGATGGGCACGGGCTTCGCGGGACAAACGAAGGGCTCCGTTTTGGGATTCGGTCGCGTGTACACTGGACCGGAAGACAAACGATTGAATAGCACGTGTGACTTCGGAGAGTTCACCTCGGTCACCTTGGGCTTAGCCGCGTCTACCGTGGTGCGTGACATGCTGACGATCGCGTTGGACCCGAACTACAAATCGCATCAGAACGCCGTCCACGAGTTTTTGTCTAAACCTCATGAACCTTCGCTGAACGAGAGCGAAACGAGCGGAGACGTGCAAATGTACGTGAGGTACAACCATTGGTTGAACAAGGGAGAGTTTACGGAAGTCGCGAACGTCAAGTGTGTGACCGATCCTAGGTACAACAGTCAAGTGCATACGAACACGCTCAACGTCGACAGCAAATACCAACTGACCGTGTCGCACGGCGCGCTACCGATGTGCCTCCTGACGTTGACCATGACCCTTCGGCAGACCGCGGTGATGATAACGGGGTACATGTGCGCGAAATTAGCCAGAGCTTCGTACGCGAATAAGTCCGATGCCAACACCGTGTGTAGCGCGCTCGCGAATCTCATATTGCACGGAAAGTTTAAAGACTCGAGCGACGACCAAGGTCGCGTCAACACGATGAAGGTGCGCTACGGCGAACTGCTCAAGTTGTCCAGGCCGGTCTTCGGTAAAAGCAAGTACCGATGCGCGTTGGACTCCATGGAATGGTTCGACGCGAACGAACCCGAACTACCTGACTACATTTGCAAGTCCTTGGCCATGATAGGCGACACCAAGCGAACCGTCGAAAAAATCATGAAGGACCAGAACAAGTCTTACAACCGAGTAGTGTTTCTGGACGGGGACAAAGTCATGACCATGACGAACATGTACAAAAACGGAAAATACATGGTGCACGCTCCGTTGATGACCAAGGCCTCCTTGACGTTGTTCAGCCAAAAAAACAGCATGAGCCGTTGGTTGTGTAAACTGGCGAAACAAAACCCGTACAAAGGCACGTACTTTTGCGTGAGAGTGTTTTCTAACATGTGCGTAGACGTGCGCAGGTTCACAAGAGACGAAGAAGACTGCGTCGAGAGCCTGATGCGTAAGACGAGCACGATCGCGCAAGCGATGGAAACCATAAAAAACGAAGTGTCCTGCGTTATACCCAGTATCGAACTAAGGCGCATCAAGATGATCGCGCCCAACCCGAACGAAGCCGAATTCGCAGACTTGATTAGACTCGGTAAAGAGAAACTGTATCGAAGTAACGGGCGAAGACACCTCGGCTTTGACGGTCCCGAGTAGAAAACGTAGCACTGAACCAAACCAGGGAGAGATGAAATACAAGAAGATGTACGAAGCCAAGAAACCGAGCGGTTCCGGTGCAGACTTTAACAAACGCACGTGCAAATCGCACGAAAACAAGGGTGACGACTCGAGTTTCCCGTGCCAAGATGAGATGTTGAACGTATTCGAGGGCAACGACTGTGACATGATGCTCGAAGATTCGGATTGAAAACAACACGTCTCTGTTCCGAGCACGCTCCTCCGTAAAGCGACCGTTGTATCTCGTGTGATGTGTACGTTGATGTTTGTGTAACAAGTGTTCCCCCTTAACCGTATTGTTTCTTTACGATGTGTACGTTGTATACTAAAGTGAACGAGCCAATGTAACGTACGTAATAAAGACTGAATCAAAACACGTTCCCCTTGTTGACGGTGTCTTTATTTGTATTCACACAATGAGCCAATGTAGCGTGTGTAATAAAGACTGACTCGAAATATGTTCGCCTTGTTGATGGTGTCTTATCGAAAATACGTTCACCTTGTTGAAGGTTTCTTACCCGTAACGCATTTGTGTACACTTGCGCCGATGTAGCGTGTGTAATAAACGAGTCGAAACACGTTCGCCTTGTTGACGGTGTCTTTATTTTTTTATTCACACAGGTTGTCTTTATTTTGCATTCGTACAGTAACGTTGGGGGACACACGTTCTTTTCGTTAACGGTTTCTTCTTACCCGTAACCCATTTGTGTACACTGGAGCCGATGTAGAGTGTGTAATAAACGAGTCGAAACACGTTCGCCTTGTTGACGGTGTCTTTATTTTGCATTCACACAGGGTTTCTTTATTTGCATTCCCACAGAAAGCCAATGTAAAGTGTGTAATAAAGACTGACTCGAAATATGTTCGCCTTGTTGATGGTGTCTTATCGAAAATACGTTCACCTTGTTGACGGTTTATTCTTACCTGTAACGCATTTGTGTACACTGGAGCCGATGTAGAGTGTGTAATAAACGAGTCAAAACACGTTCGCCTTGTTGACTGTGTCTTTATTTTGCATTCACACAGGTTGTCTTTATTTTACATTCGTACAACGCTTCACCATAACGTTGGGGACACACGTTCCCTTCGTTGACGGTTTCTTCTTACCCGTAACGCATTTGTGTACACTGGAGCCGATGTAGAGTGTGTAATAAACGAGTCAAAACACGTTCGCCTTGTTGACGGTGTCTTTATTTTGCATTCACATTGGTTGTCTTTATTTTTGCATTCGCTTCACCATAACATTGTGGACACACGTTCCCTTCGTTGACGGTTTCTTCTTACCCGTAACACATTTGTGTACACTGGAGCCGATGTAGAGTGTGTAATAAACGAGTCGAAACACGTTCTCCTTGTTGACGGTGTCTTTATTTTGTATTCACACAGGTTGTCTTTATTTTGCATTCGTACAGCGCTTCACCATCTGTGCTACGTGATAGTACGTACAATAGGCACACGATACAGTTCTGGTTTACGCGTACACTAAATGCAACACATTTAGGTGCAATAGTTCGATCGTGAGAACGACCGTCCTGTAAGCGCATCCCAGTTTGTGTAGGTCTCGTCTGACGGACAAAAGAAAATTATGTTCCAGACTCTAAAGTTTTACCTACTTCTCGGTTCGAAAGCTTGGGTACTCGCATGGCGCTACGCCATTTCAACTTAACAGAATCTTCAGCGACTATCGTGAGCCTATCGTGTTCGTGACAAGGCGTCAGGTCCAATCGTCCTTGTTACATCCTCACGCTCACGAGTGGACTGAGTATGCCCTGAACGGACACTACGTCTAGGTGCGCGTCGTACGCGCCTTGCAATCCTGTGAATCGACACGTCGGAAGTTTGCGGGTTGATGAACGCGACACGTTAGGCGGACCGAACGAACACGTGCCGTAAACGTTCATGAACTCGTACGAGGCAGCCGTAATACTCAGTCTCTCTACGTGTTCTTTCACCAGACTTCGAAGCTGTGTTATCGACTTAGTCCTCATGTCTGCGTAAAGTTGCACGTACACGTCGTTGAAGTTGGTGGCGGACACCCGTAGACCGGCCACGCGTGAATAATGTTCGTCCAGTCTAGGCTTTTTACTAAGATCGGGCTCTGTGTTTTCGAGGACGCTTCCGAGAACAGATAGGCTACGATCTTGAACCGATAACTTCCCGTAACACGCTTTGATGGCCGTTGCGATAAAGAACAACTCCAAGGTACCTTCGTGCGAGGGAGCGTGCCCGGGTTCGCACGTCAACATCGTTCGATACGACAACTTGATACGTTACGTAATCGAGCAACTCGAGTGCGTGACGGGTCGCGAAGTCCGACTGTACAGCGAACCGTTAATCGAGTGCGTGGTGAAGCACAAACAGTTGATATCCGGTTCGTCCGTGTGGGCGCCGAGCGAAAGTAGGTACGTACCGTACGATCGTGACAAGCACGGATCGTTCGCAAACTTGAAACGCGTGGGAACTACGCACGTGTACTACGTGAACAAACTTCTGCTGCTGTATTGCAAATTGTGCGTCACGAGCAAGATGTCGTCTCAGGTCGTACGCTGTTGACTCGTATCAGACTTCACACTGAAACATATTCTAACGCCCACGATATAAACTACGAAATCAGAACGTTAGAATATCTGCTGTACAATTTGTCCGCCGAACCTCCTTGCGTAATAGGAGAAGTGGTGCGATCGACCGACGTGTCGGTCGACGTTAAAGTCACAGTGGATCTCATGTGGAGTCGCTTGGTGTTACTGTACGCGGGCAGGCGTAGATTGCTTCTGTTCAACCTGGAAAGTTTTCTGCGCAACGCACAAGACGTGTCGTCTCTCTGTCCCGATGCTCTCAGACGCGCCTTGTTCGTGCACGGCAAACACGAACCGATGTCCAGGCGCGATGAACGTTCGCGAAAACAGCGTGTCGTACCATGCGCTGTATGCCTAGTGCTCGCAAAAACACCGTCTCTCGCGTCCGTCCGTCCGTCCGTCCGTCCGTCCGCCAGACGGACGAGTCGAAGATCTCGCTTGCCGAAACTTTGCGAATCTCGATGCGCGAGAACGTGTTGGCTGGCGGCGTTATGGAGCTTGGACTTGATGTGTAACAGGGGCGCCCTACATTGGCTTTACACGTAGCCGCGATCGCAGACGACGCATTCGGCGCGTGTCCTTCGCGCACGTTGCGCGAGACGGGCAGCTGCATCGTTCGTCTGGCCGAAGGTGTGCTCCTGCAAGTGTTGCACGTGAACACCGTAGGAAATCAAAAGTTTAACTCCGTGGTGTTTTCGGAACGACGCAGGAAATACGCGCACCTCCAGTCTAACACCACCAAGACGTGACGGCTGAGCAGGCTGCGGTTCGTGTCGGACAAGAAAAGGGTCTGTTCTCAACACGGCTACAAAAACACGCGCATCGAATTTTCATCCAACCCCAGCCGTAGCGCTAACTACACATCCAACGCAAAGCGCTCGCTTCAGCCGTATTTCCGAAGCTTGTTCGAAACGATCGCTATGTCGCAGGGCACGTATATCACGTCGACGAAAACGTTCAACGTAAGCAACGAGAATCTCACGTCCTACGTATACGGTGTGACGAATCCTCTCACCGTCGTGATTAGGATGAAGACCACGAAAAAGGACTTCCACACTCCGTTCTTCTTCTCCTCCGTCAACGTGACGGCGAACAACAATCGACATCAGCTGTTCGCCTCAATGTCGATCAACTCGCAGAAAGTGAAGCGCGTGGAAGATCTTCCCGTCGCTCTAGAGATTGTGGCGAAACTGATGGAGCTACACGCGCACACCAATCGCCTATGCTGCAAACTGGCTCAAGAACGACACGGCATGCTGACGGCCAAGGAGAAACTGTGCGTCGTGTATCTAACTGAGTTGTATTTTTTGGGCGTAGCGGATCGAAGCGATTCCAAACATTGGGACGGTTACAGACGATACGTCAAGACCGTTTTCGAGAGCCGCTACAAGAGTAAGCTGTCTCCGTTCCAAGACAAATCTCTCAATAACTATCACATGAAAAACCCAGAGTTCGTACACGTAGTACCGTGGCTCCTCGAAAATCCCAACGCGCTACACGATGACATGATAACGTGGCACGAACGGTACCTAGCCCACGAAGGCAAAACGGCAGCGCGAGCAGAACTCATAGCGGCCCTTGCAATACGAGTGGAGAAAGGAGGTGGTTGCGTGGCGCCCGTCGGATTCCCGGGCGTGGACACGATCGACTTTCGCGGTCTAGGCTACACGTACGACGTGCTTAAGAGCGCGATAACCAACACGAGGATCGTAAAACTATCACGGTCCAGACGTAACGAGAATACTCACGCTGACGATATCGTATAACGTCCGTTTCGTGTGCGTTTCTGTTCCTTTTTTGTTTGTTAGTTTTTCCTCGTACGTACGTGTACGCGAAGGCGATCGTCTTGGCTACGAGCGATGGACTCGAATGAACTTACACGAGAACAAGACTCTGTTCTGAGAGCGTACGATATTGTGAACAGACACTTTACGAGCGCCCTGATGGCTTGCGGTCGTCGTGACACGATTGCGGCGGCCGAAAATAAAATTAGGTCTAACACGAAACAGACGCAAGACGCGATCGAAGCGCACTCGCAAAGACTACGCTCGGTGTACGAATACATACGCGAATTGGAAAACGTTGAAAGCGCTCACTCCGTTCGCTCCGTCTTGCCTTCCGTTTCGTCCGCGTGCACAAGTCTGTTGGGAGAATGGCACTTTTTGCACTTGGCCGACGGAAGGGTGTTCGGAAACATGCAAACGATAGCGGAATCCGTGAACGTGTTAAACGACGGCGAAGGTGGAAGTTATGTCAGAAAGGCCGATTTCACCGTACCTGCGCTCGTACTAGAAGAACTCGGAGACGAAACCCGAGACGAGAGCCTAGATCGATACGCTGAGTACACGACGTGTCCTTGTTGTAACGATAGCGTGGACAAGAACGAATTTTGGAAACACGCGTTGCACGAAATAATAACCCGAGGTAACAAAGTGCCGGGGTACTGCGTGTTAGATCCAACGCAAAAACCGACGTGGATCGTGGACGAGGCGTCCGGGTGGAGGGATCCTATTTACAGACCTCGCGATACGAGAGGACTGTGTGAAATCGGTCAAGGTCTCGCAAACCTAGGCATAGAGCACGTTCTGTCGGACAGAGAGTTTGCTCAAAAGTTGGACGCGACGTTCAGGTGTATAGTCGAGTCGTTAGAGACGTAAAAAAAAGGTCCGAACCATGTACTCGTTCGTGGTGAGTCCGCTGTCGACGCGCGCTGATAACGGAGACGGACAACGCGCGACGACAAAAGACATAAGCGAACTGGTTCCAGCGAAACGGAGCGACTACGCTTATCGCCTATTACCAGAAGATCAAGTTACCTTGGACTATCTGATCGGGATCGTGTCCATCGACGACACGTACAGTTCGTAAAGCGACGGAGAGGCACAAGCACAGCGCTGGGATGAGCGTGTGTCTCGTGGACAGAATCAACGCGTTCGTGAACAAGCTGAGAGACGAACACGTGCCCATCGAAATCGGCCTGTGTACTATCGAGTCCGCATGCGAAACGGTGTTGTGGATTAGGATAAGCGTAGAACCGTGCCTGGAACTGAACCTCGAGCCGTTGTGGATGCTGAAAGGCAGCGCGTATCTATAGCCGCTTAGAAGTCGCGTGACCATCTCCGTAGAAGACCCGATCTTGAACCGTTGCGCGTTCCGTGATAACGAGCTCGTAGTCGAGGAGGAACGTTTTGCGCCCAGTACGAGCTACGACTCGACGAGCGGCGAGAACGACACGTTAGGTACGTCTTCGCATCGTAACGGAGGCGCGACGGTCGCTAGTTTAAAAGAACACGACGAACGTACAGAGAAGCCGAATGAACGTGACACGTTAGAGACGCGTAGATACGTAATAACATTTAACGAAGGTGCACAAAAGCGATACGCTTTACATAGCAAAAGCACAGTGACACAGAAACGAGCGTGTAAGAAAGCGACGACGCGTAAGAAAGCGATGAAACGTGCGAAAGAGTACACGCGCCACGAGGAGAGTCGCGTGGACGGACGAGACAAACAGGATTCGGAACGCGGGCCGAAACGCGTTAAGGACGATGGTAACTCTCCGCTTCCCGTCGAGGCGACCGACGATCTCCCTCGCGCTCGGAACGATACGGATCGCGCGACCCTTGACGCAAATCCGTATCAAGGGTCTCCGGCATTTCGGGATCGAGGGGAGATCGCTCCGTCTCTTTCACGCGACGCGAGCAGATGTCTCGCGATGTAAAACGTCTATCGTCGTCAGCGGTATCTTTCACCGCGCGGAGCTCCGGTTCGTCTTGACATTGCACGTCGGATGGCCACAGTTCCAATTTGTTAGCCAAGAGTAGCCCGTATGCCGTAGGGTGTAAGGATTCGCGTGTCAGCATGATGTCGTTGACCGTAAGCGACGCGTCTGGCTTTCGGCCCGACATACTGTCGGCGAACGTTAGACCCGACGTGTTGAGGAGCGCGACGAGCATATTGTGGAACACGTGCACGGGGGATTCGGATTCGAGCTCGCGCATCGTGTCTCTCGTGTTGTATTGTATCGTGTTGTGTCTTCTGCTGAACTGACCGAACCCCGACAGCGAGCTCCGCCAAAAAGTTGTCCACATGCTCAATATCTCTTCTAGGTGCGCCACGGATACGGAGGAGGGATAGCTGCACACCAGTTTGACGTCGGGCCCGAGTTCGGTAACCAGGCTCTCGTTCGCGTGCCGATTCGCAGATCCTCGGAGCGCGTGAAACGCAGAGGCGATACGTTCGGCTTTTCGTATCAAGCTCGCGTCTTGACACTCGCTCTTGAGCGTGTCCAAAGAGGATTCCGGTTCGCGCGCGACGTCGTCGAGAAAGCGGCTAACGACCACGAGTTCCCTGCCTTCGGTTATCATCGTGGCCATCATCTTGCTTAGGTTGTGCGATACGCTGGCCGCCTTGTGTTCCGCCACGCACGCTCCCGCGCCTGCTCTGACGACGAAGTCGGGCAGTTGGTTCATCGGGATACCGAAGACGTCGGTGCGATGATCGTGCGTCATGTAACGAGACATGTTGTCGAGCATCGGCCTACCCGTATCGCTAGCGATCGAAGAACCAAAGTCCGTTCCGCCCTTGTCTTTACGAGCGGCCAGCATCACGTCGGCCAAATGCGTGAGGGATGACCTGTCGGAGTTGGCGCTAGTGTACACGTGTCTCTTCGAGCACGAGTCGAGTCCGTCCATTACGTTGCAGAACAACGTGTCCCAGCTACGTACGGTCGCGCTCGCTCGTTTGGCTAGCGTGGACGCGTCTGAACCCAACGTCCACGAGCTGTCCCACGTAAACGCGTGCGTGTAAAGCGCCCGATCGACGCTGACCGTGACGAGTCCTGTTAGTTTGTCGTAGAACGCCATGCACGTAGAGGCTCTGCATTCCGGTATCAGCGGACACCTCCCGTGTTCGAACATCTTGAGCACATCCTACAGAGCCACGACCGCTATTTTCAACTCGGTCTCCTTGGTGGGATCGTTCTTCAGTGAACTGTCACGCTCTAACCAGTCGCCTATGATTTTCGAAACCACAAAGACCAAGGTGCGGGGTACGGTTCTACTCATCAGCAACCTCAGCGTCTCCGGTAGTCATTCCAAAGGGACTTGTAACACGGACGGAACGGCCCGATCGTGCGCTTCTCGCTCCTGGACGGCTTGGCGCGCGGCCGCGGGCGGACTCAAGGCGTTGCCGACCGCGAAAAAGTTGGATTTCTTACGAGCGTGCGACGTGTCATCGGCGTTCTTCGCGCGACGATTAAAGCAGGCGCGCGTCACATCGCCCGTGTAACCGTCGCTCGTAGAAAAACGATCGCGCTCGGACAAATCGCTTATCGCGGTTCTCGTGGACAGCCCCAGAGACAAGGCGCGCAGTTTCTTCCAAGGCGCGAAGATGCAAGGAACGAAACCCGCTAACACTGTCCATCTGATCATGTTACGCAATGTACTTTTAACGTGATCGCATACGTGGTGGGACGAGTAGTGATTGACCAAGTACCTGACCAAACACGTAGAGCTGTCGCTGTTGCTACCGAGCACGTTATACAACAACAACTCAATCGACAACGTGAGACTGAAAGTGTTGACTATCTCTTCCACGGCCGTCGCGAATTGAGGATCGTCGCTCACGTACGTCCAGGCCTCCGTGTCGTGGTATATCGGCACCAACCCGTAATCCGCGTACAACGACGTTCGGTCGCGTGCGACGGGATCGCGCCCTAGTTCTTTACGCCTGTACGCACGGAGTCCTTCGCGATTCGGACGTTGGCTCCGCGCGATCTCGGCCAACTCTTTTTTGGCGTGCAGATCGAAACGTTCCATCTTGGTTGTGCGAGCGATCTCGCTCAACGGTTTCGTGCACGACCGTCCATGGAATAATTCGTATTAGTTACACTCGCGTATATAGAAAGACAAACCGAACGTTTGTCTCCCTCCCCGGTGATCCGAGGCGATGTTTCCATTTCTGCTCAGAGCGCTCTGTTGTTTGTGCACCAACCGCTACGCGTCCATGGACGAGTCTTCCTACGCGGACGACTCGGACGACGACTCGGACGACGACGACGACGAGTCCCACGATCGCAAACGCACCGCTAAAGCGGTACGACTGAAACAAAACGCGATCGCGACTACCACCGATGTGGTAACTGCACAGAAACTCTTGAAAAGACACGCTGACGATTCGGGGTTATTAATGTATCGCGATCGACGCGAGTCCGATATGCGTAAGGCATACGTTCGTCTAGCCCTTTTCGCGAAACGAAACCGTCGATCTAACCGCGTCCGCGAAACGGCCAAGAAAAGTCGATACGCAGGACAAATAAAGGGTCGTGCTATAGTCTAAAAACGCACACGATAACCGTAAGTTTTTGTTTTGTTCTGGGTTTTTTTTTTTTTTTTTTTTTTTAATACGTTACACGTTGTTTGTACATTCGGACACGATGGCCGTGGTGTCTATGGACCCGTCCGGTTATTATCTGAAATCGGTCGAAAGCGTACGACAGCTAACGAGCGCGCCGTCGTTTCTGAGCAACTACAACTCGGAGTTCGCAAAGTTTTTAGTCGACAGGGTCATAAGGAGTTCAGCTACGAACAGTTCGATATGGATAGACGCGACCCTGTCGATATCTCAGGCGCAAATGGGCGTCACGCTATTTAGTCAACAGAGAGAAACCGGTCGTTTGCTGGCCACTTTTGTGTACAAAACCATGATACCGGTCGACGTGGTACCAATGAACATGACTTACAAGCGATGCTACAGAATCACGGACCAGAGATAAGCCGATTACGGCGTGTACGACACGATAACGAACGGAGTACAATCGAGGGAATACAGTCAAGAGTACAAACCCAAGTTGAGAGTCGTCACGATGCAGTTCGGTTGTCTATTGGGCGTAGCGCCTAAGTCCACAGCCGTAGACTTGATAGCCAGAGAATTGAACAGGGTCAGCACGACGTGGGAACTCACCAAGACCATAGACGTGTTACGTTACTGTACCGTGCAACCTACCATAGTCGACAGGATCGTACAGAAAACCAAATTTGCCAGCAAGGCCGAGAGGCTGGACAACGTTCTGATCGCGGCCGAGTTGCTGTGCGGCATGGTGAACGTTCAACCGGAGTCGTTCCTCTACACGATAGAGAACGCGAGAAGGGTGTTGGATAGCGACAAACCGGAGGTTTGGATCATGGGTTACAGCCTGTTTCGTATCGTCTCGCAAAAAGGAGTCGGTGCGTGCGGCATCTTGAGAGAGAACGTTCCGTTGCACCACGAGTTTGTGGTGTACGCGCTAGACAACAAAGTAGCCAAAGCCAACGGTGGCACCGTGTATACGATCCGCGAACTGGCGACTCAAAACTCTGGCGAAAGGAGCAACCCGCTGACGCATACGGACACGACGCAAACGATCGACATCAACTACATGGTTCTAGGCGGTGGGCAGCGCGACAAAGTGCCTATAGTGCACGTGGACAACGTGCAAATGGAGCACGGAGTGGACCGCGAAACCTCGACGGAACACAAAGCGTTTTCCAACGCGGACGTGTTCAAGTGGGAGTACTTTACGGTCGGCTGCAACGCTCCCGCTATGGACCAGATCAACCCGGTGCTTTTACTTTCGAGCACGGAGCACGACGAGCTAAACTACAAACACGTGGCGCAAAGGTCGCCTTGCGTATCGTACATTCACTGCTACGACGGCACCGTGATGACCGTGATGTTGAGGACGCTACACAAACACGCCAATGCGTCTAACGTGTTTGCGCGAGCTCGACGAGACGTTCTGCAAACCCACTTGAACACGTTGATACGAAACGACGGTCAATGTATTACCAGAGACGACATGGTTCGCCTCGCGCACGAAAGGAAATGGTACGACAAGATCAAAAACCCGGCAAGCGTTTTGGAATTCGACACGAGACACGTCGTCGTTCCCGTCACCTCGCCGCAAAACGGCACGGACTGGAGAGTCAGACCTAGAGTCGCGTTCTTCAACGCGTCGGCCATGAACAGCGTGGAGAACGAGATGGCTCAGATAGGAAGCGAGGTACTGTGCACGTTAGGCATGTTAGACTCAGCCGCCAACGTTCGCGAAAACATGACGTTTCTCGAGCAAGCGCTCGATTACGTGCAAGGCATGGAGTCTATGCTCGCGCTCAGAAACGCGGTTATTCAACCAGGTAACACGAGCAACGCGTTCGACGACAACGACGAGTGGTTGAACAACAGACGTTATTGGTCATGGATAAGCGATCCGGTGTGCGCCGTATTCATTCGCTATCGGCTAGCGAACAAGGAAAAGACCAACGATATAAGCGAGAAAGAACACAAGGTTCTCGTCCAAATCAAAAACGTTATACACGGAGTGCTCGACTTGTTCACTAAGGTGGTCGGAGATGGCCGCAATTTGGTAATGCGTTACATGCACATGATTTGCGAACACGCCGGAGCGACGTAGGCAACAGGGGCTACCCTACAGGGTTCACCGAGACGGACGTGGACTACTGCAATATTATGTATTGGGCGATCCTGCCCGCACTCGGAGCGAAGATCTATTGCGCGGACCGCAACGTTCGACGTACGGCAAAACACGTCATGTACTCCAACCACGATCACAACCTGACGAACGAGCTCGAACTGAACGGGTCCGATACGTTGACGGTCGCGATACTCGATAGGCTGTGTTTCTTGGCCAAAAGCAACCCGGATCCCACCACGTATAGAGACGTAAGCCGTATGTTTGCGCACACGAAAAATTACTTCACTACGCGAGACACTGACGTGGGGTTCGAGGAAACGAACGTCGTAACGTACATGTGGGCGGCAAGGTTGACAAAAGTAAGCTCTCTAACCAACAACTTGGCCAAAGTGCTGCTATGTGCGCATTACAGCACGTTGCTCACACCC
>JBBPBX010006534.1:31082-68221 GCA_038048925.1 Garcialebias charrua | reverse complement strand
ACACACCTATATTATAAACATATTAATCTCTAAAACTAAACCTAATGCGCAGCACCACAGGCGGTGGTGCGGGGTGGTCAACCGCCCCACTGTTTTTACTTTCGTTTTTGACGTGCTGCACTTTTTTTTTTTTTCATTTTTGCAGCTTAATAATAATAACTGTTTTATGGAGGAGCTGGAGCTGGAGCTGGAGCTGGTGGAGCTGGTGGAGAGGAGGTGGAGGAGGAGGAGCAGCAGGCTGTGAACAGAACAACAAATTGATTAACAGATGAAGTTACTGTGTGTAACGTGACACAACTCTGAAAAATAAAAATAACAATTCATTACCTGGAGGGAGGGAGAGGGGAGGCAGAGAGGGGAGGCGTCTTTTACTGGGGAGAGGCTGAGTTGTCCATGGAGTCATCTTGGCTTGCTGCAGGAGGACTGGCTGGTGTTGGATCTTCTGGTGCACCAGCAGATCCTGGAGGAAGAGGAGCTGCAGAGACGGTGACAAACCTTAACATGCTGCTCTGCACAGCCTCTTGCTTCTTCTCGTCCAGGATCTGCTGATAACACGCAAGCCCGCCCAAGATGACTCTTCGAGCCCTCTCAAACCTCTCCCCATCTTCGTCCTGCTTCTCTAACCGGGCCAAGCCGCTGTGGAAGTCCTTGAAGGCCAATGCCAACTCCTGCCGGCTGAAGGTCTTGGGTGGGTTAGGGTTGGCCTGCACCTCTTCCTCAGCCGGGACGTGCCTGTCGAGGAGAAGGAGGTCTTCCACTGACAGGTCCTCTCCTGTTGATCCCAGAAGCTGTTGGACATCATCCACGTCCATCTCGAGCTCCAGTGACCTGCCCATCCTCACAACGTCCTCAATGACATTGTCAACCTCCCTGGAATCGTGTACCTGTTGAACAAGCTGTGGACACACCTTCTTCCACACGCCGCTCATGTTGTTCTGAGTCACACGATTCCAGGAGTGATCAATGTTCAGCACAGCATCGTGGATGTTGTATGTTCTCCAGAAGTCTTTGAGGCTGACACCTGGAGTCATTCCGGTTGCCTCCAAAGCGTTACGAATGACCCTCTGGAGATAGTACGCCTTAAACGTACTTATCACCCCTTGGTCCATCGGCTGGATCAGCGAGGTGGTGTTAGGAGGCAGGTACACCACCTGCACAGCCGTGTTAATGTCGGTGAGATCAGGGGGGTGTCCTGGAGCGTTGTCCAACACCAGCAGGACTTTAAAGGGAATCTTTTGGGAATGGCAAAAACGCTTGACATCTGGCACAAAATGTTGCTTAAACCATTTTGAAAACACTTCCAGCGTTACCCAGGCCTTCCTATTTGATGCCCAATAGACTGGAAGCCTTTTTTTATCAACATGATTGAAGGCTCTGGGGTTTTCAAATTGGTAAATCAACAAGGGCTTGAGTTTGCAGTCCCCAGAAGCATTCCCCCCAAGCAGCAAGGTCAGGCGCTCCTTGCCAACTTTGTGACCTGCTGCTATTCGCTCATCTCTGCTAATGTAGGTCCTGTTGGGCAAACGCTTCCAGAACAGGCCTGTCTCATCGACATTAAACACTTGCTGGGCAGTGTACCCGCCGTCCCTGATGACCTGAGCCAGTTTGTCAGGGAAGGCCTCAGCTGCTGCGTGGTCAGCACTGCCTGCCTCTCCTGTTTAAATGCACACAAAAACAGTAAAATGAATTTTTTTTTTAAATCGGAAGTCAAGGACTACCTGTACCTGTAACAAAAAAAAATAAGAGAAATTAAATGCTCACCCTGTATTTTTAGGTTGTGCAAATTCGCTCTGTCCTTGAAGCGCTGAAACCATCCTTTGGAGGCAGTGAATTCATCAGGTCCAGTGTCCCCCTCTCCCACAGCACCCCTCCCTGACGTGCTGCTTGACGTCCCTTCTCCAGGATCGCTCTGTTGTGACGTGGCTTCGCCTGAGTCGCTCTGTTGTGACGTGCCTTCGCCTTGCTCGCTCTGTCCTGCCCCCTCCTCCCCCGCACCTCCCTCCTCCCCCGCACCTCCCTGACTCCTAGCTTTCAGCGTGCTGTAAATCATGCGGGCCTTCTCCCTGATCACGGCCATGCACACGGGCACGCGCCTTTGAGCATTGTCCTCGATCCAAACCAAGAGCAACCTCTCCATCTCCACCAAAACACCCGTTCTCTGCTTCGTGATAATTGTGGACTTCATGGGTGCGGAACGACGCACTTGGTCCAGAATTCTCTCTCTGTCTGCCTTGATCGTGCCCACCGTCGAACGCGGAAAGCCTAGCTTCGCTGCTACCTCGGTCGCTGACATGCCCCCATCACACATTTTAACAATTTTTAGCTTCGTCTCAAGGGTTATGGTCTGCCTGGGTTTCTTACCCGCACCCTTATCAGCGGACTTCGAAGGCCTCTTGGGTCCCATTTTATTTCTCTCTCACGAAAAAAAATGTCAAAAAAAAAAAAACTTGCTAAACCTATGCTACCTAACCTGTGGCTAATAAAATACCGCTCGCTAAACCTATGCTACCTGTGGCTAATAAAATACCGCTCGCTAAACCTATGCTACCTGTGGCTAATAAAATACCGCTCGCTAAACCTATGCTACCTGTGGCTAATAAAATACCGCTCGCTAAACCTATGCTACCTGTGGCTAATAAAATACCGCTCGCTAAACCTATGCTACCTGTGGCTAATAAAATACCTCTCGCTAAACCTAATGCTAACTGAATGCAATGCTAATGATCGATAAAGTGTACGTACGTTTGCTTTTCTCTCTCTCGCCGAAACTCAACAACGTGGTGAAGATGGCGTCCCTTTAAATAGTACGGCAGTGTCGCCCAACCCCTACCACATGGTCACGCCCACTGTCATGCGCGAACATTCAAGGTGTGTACCCCTCCCCCACCTTGCCGCTTGCCGTAGTGTCGCACTTTTTTTGCCGTATCTCGATTACATACTTCTAATGTATTTCTGTCGTAAGTCCGTTTTTTCGGTCGTATGTCGACGGCATTCTTTCAAAGAGGCCTGTCGTAAGTCTGCGTTGCCGTAGGTCGCAGGTGTCGTACCTCGAGGGTTTCCTGTATGCAACAACAACAAAACAGTGGCTGAAAAGGTAGAACAAGCTTAAATTAGCAAATATTTATATGATTAAACTTATAATAGGGTGAATATCAAATATTGTTTTATTTTGATTATTACAGCTGAAACCAAGTACTACACACCCTAATGAAAATGTAGTGATGTTATTTTTTTTTTCATTCAACCTTTATTTATACAGAATACAACCTTTATTTAGACAGAATTTGAATGAAATTTCTTTTTTGATGTAATGATTCAATGCAGTACAACTTGCACATAACGTTAGAATAAATAGAAAATAAAACAGATGCTTCAAGGGACTCATCTTTTTTAAACTATAAGTAATTTTGAATAATTATTAGATAGATACATTAATGAAAGCAGTACCAATCAGTGCTCTGTGGACGACGAGAACGGGTTCCATCACGTCTTCCTCTGTCCTCACAAGTCGCGGCTTGCCACCTGCTTCCTCGTTGGTAAGGCTTCAATAAATACGGCTGCAGACATAAATTAGAACCTGCTGTTTATTGTTTAACCCCCTGAAATAACTTTGGCTTCCCAAACTAAATAAAAATCGCTCTATTCTTCACTCAGATTGCTAAATTCGTCCGGTTCTGTATCGGTCGCCATGTTGTTTACAAGGTGCGCACTGAGCAGCGTCTCATCTCTGTACGTCACAGTGACGTATTGCGGAAGTTCTCGGATTTATGTGGGCGTGTCACAGCGACAAAATTACCATAACGTGTAATGAAATTTTAATATATTTATAATTTATTTTGCAAAAACGAACATAGTTGAATGATAATATATATATATATATATATATATATATATATATATATATATATATATATATATATATATATATATATATATATATATGTAGTGCAAAATGATGCATAGTTACAACATGATGTCAGTGCAGCTTTAAACTCATCTTTGTTTCATTATGCTGATGGCTGTGTGCATGAAGGATCTAGCAGTCTGTTTTACAGTGAATCTGAAGAAGCCTCTATGACAGTCTGATGAAGAGGGTGAGGGTTGTCTAATGTTTTTCATTTTAAGAAAGAGTCCTTCTTTGTACAATCTTCAATTCTGGTCCTGCTACTCCAGCAGATGATGGCAGAAGAGCTCATGGATGGCATCACTCATGATGGATGGAAGAGACAGTTTGAACTTTCTCTCGTCTTTGCTCTTGCTCTGCATCCATTTTTCAACTCATTTGGAGCTATAGTTGAGATGTTGAGCTTTTGAGATGTTATCAGCTGCTCCTGGTTAAAACCCCTTGTTATAGTTATGCATCATAACAAATGTCCAAAAGTAAAAAGCTTTCAGTAAAAACACTTCCAGCTGTACAGCATCAGACACCAGAAAGTCCTATGAGTTTAAAGTGCGTCTTTCACTTTAAACACATGTAGTTGCCTTTTCAACCTAACATGTCTAAAACTCCAATTTTCATCAAAAATACATATCATATCTCAAAATAAAATGTGCTACTACTACCTTTTTTGTCTTCCCTCGCTACTCTGTCTAAAAATAGCGCCCTCAGTGGTAAACCGGAAGTGATATCACGAGAGGGGAACGTTCGTACTTTAGCTAAGAAAGATATGGGATTGCACCAGGAGGAGGCGACAGATTGTAAAGTTGTTTTGACATAAGTATGTCATCTCTGACTATTACATCAAATATCTAGCCACATAACTTCTAGATACAGTATATACTACCTAAAGCTTAAACTGGTTTATATTTATATAGAGAGATACAACATTAATTACACCACTGATGGATTTAACTACATTAGCCTAATCTTTAGCTCCCTAAACAATTTTTTTTTCTAAACCACTCAGTTGATATTTTTTATGCTGCCAGATAGTAATTATATGGGTTTTATTTACAAACTGATGACCTGTAGAAGACATTTGAGATGAAATTCAATTTTTTTATTCATTTTTCAAGACGCAACCGAGTCGAGTTAGCATAGATTTAGCTCTGTGCATTTTGTAATTTATAGCTCCAAAACTACTCGGTTGATATTTTTTTCTGCTACCAGACAATAATTATATGGGTTTTTATTTACAAACTGATGACCTGTAGAAGACATTTGAGATGAAATTAGATTTTTTATTCAATTTTTAAGACGCAACCGAGTCGAGTTAGCATAGATGTAGCTCTGTGCATTTCGTAATTTATAGCTCCAAAACTACTCGGTTGATATTTTTTTTCTGCTATCAGACAGTAATTATATGGGTTTTATTTACTAACTGATGACCTGTAGAAGACATCTGAGATAAATTTTTGATTTTTATTCATTTTTTAAGACGTAACTAAGTTGAGTAGCATAGATTTAGCTCTGTGTATATCATAATTCATAGCTCCTAAACCACTTTCAACCATTTCAACCAAAAAATAAATAAATAATATTCTTGTCCTTACTTATGAAGCCAATCCTGTGTTAGTTCAGGTCGGTGTCGTTGTAATCCTCCTGACAAATCACGGAGTTGGTCGTGACGCTTCTGTTGGTGAAATCCTGCCTTTTCAACCAGACAAACCTCTTTCGCTTCAATACAATTCAATACAATACAACAACGTCCGACTACGTCGCCTCCTCCGTCTACATGTGTCACGTGACTCCAAAACCGCGTTCTCGATGGAAAAATCTTTAAGAGAAACTGGAGACTGAAACAAGTTTTAAAAATAATAAAGTATTTAATTTCTTTTGCAAAAGGGAGCAAGCAACAGGGTACAAGACACAAGGTTGTTCTGAGTTGCTCTGAAGAAAGGCTTCTCGATGTCCTTCCTTTATACCTCCTTCGTGCATCATAGGAAAATTCCACAACCTTGAGTGATAGGGTATCATGACAGCCGTGGTGGAAAAGATAAACTGATGTTGAGCTTTTACAATAACATTAACAAGAAACAGCTGGCTTGTATAAACATTCCCTAAAGTCAGGAGGTTCACTTAGAGTGTGATTCCCTAATTTGGAAGATGGTGGCCTCACTTGGTCATTCATCTCTCTTCACAACTCTCGTTCTTATGACAGGAATGCAATAACAGAGCCTTCTGTTTACTCTGAGAAGGGAGCAAGAATTTAGCACAGGACATCTTTGTTTAACAGAAGAGGAAAGTATGCAAGCAACAGCATCTTTGTTTAAAACATCCTGTCTAAACAATGAACAGAGGATGGAGCAGCAGGACCATTCTGATTACATTGTAGTGGACCTACCCAGGGTCAAACTAAGGTTTTTGAACTGTCCAGTGATGACCTTTGCTGACCTCTCAGTGAACAGACGTTTAACACAATTTATTCCATTAGTTGTAATCTGAGAACATATATAGTCACTCACAAAGAGACTATTGGCTTCTTTGATTTTATTCTAATGTAATCAAAAGAATAACCTTTTGTCATTTTCATGATATATGTTATATGCTGTGTTATTCTTTAAATGTGAAGCATGACTGTGTTACTTGATCAAATAAAAGTGTGTAATAAGTGTTAAGTTGAATAATGTGTCAGAATGACCTGTTCAGTTTGTTTAGAAATTAGGAAAACAGTTTGATCAGATATTCACTTCACTGGAGACTATCTGTCTGTCTTTTCCTAAACATTCTCTCTGTTCTGGCTGTAACCTTGAATAATGATAACAACAAGTGAACTGCTCGACTGGTTCTCTTGGACCAATCGGGGAGGGACAAGTCCTCTCATCTCAGATCTTCTACTAAGGTTCTAAGCTTTTGCTGGAACAAGTAGAGTCTGCTGGAGTAAGCCTCAAGCATTGAGGTTTCCCCAAAGAGCTGATTGAATGTCAGTCACACGCTTAAGGACACGTCATTCAGTTAAAGACTAATAACATGTTTGTTATGAGTCCACTTCGAACCGAGCGTAAGCTCAGAACTTTGTTTATTCCTTTCTGGAATAAGTTATCTTGAGCCAAAAACCAGGAGCTGACACATTTTCTGATGACCAACGTGAAACCAGAAGACGTTGGAAAGTAAACAAATAACCAGCTCAGATGTACTGGCCCCCGCAAGGACCCCGTGCATCTGAAAAGCTACAAGGTCTTCTCTTACCGAGCTGTTGTCAAAAGGTAAAGAGCTGTTTACAAACGTACCTGGAATTTAGCAGAAGTCGGATGGAAAGTGTCATTTCTGGTAACATGGTCAAGACAAATAATTTCCTCTTAAATCTCTCCCTATCTCCATTCTAAACTGGTAACTATATTTAAGCTAAAGAGCCACAGACTAAGTATATTGACATCCTGTATTTATGTCTGTTGTTACAATTTAAATGTGCTGACGTATTAAATTGCAAGAAAGTGAAATCAGTCAATGAAGTGTAATGGTGTTAATTTTAGTTGATTTATTTTAAATAAATGGTAGTGTCTCCTGGCATACCAAACTAAAGTCAACGTTTCCATTGTCACTTAATGGCTTTATTTATTTATCCATCATAAAGATCACAGAAATATTGGGTAAACTGAAAAAGAAAAGAATCCGTGAAATTACTATTCAATCTGAATAAGTAAATTAATTAAGGTAAAGAGGTCAGTATTAATATTGACCTCCTATATATCCTTTACATCTGGTGGCTAGTACGAGTTTTCTGAATGTTTATTCATAAATCTGTGATCCATCATGAACTTGAAATGTTATGTTGGCATGATTATCCAATTTTTGGACTATGAAGGTGATAATTTTTGGCTGAGGTGTTCAAGACAGGCAGATTCTGCGTGCTTTTATCATTTGAAGCTAAGAGATTATTATTGTTCAACTCTTTAACACGCTGTTGGAAGCTTTTAGGTGAGGTTTTGTCAGCCCGTGGTCTGTGGGGGGTTCTGGTTCTGTTTGATCCAGTTCACGCACAGACTCCTGTACAAAGCTTTGTTGACCGCCGAGTCAAACTGCCTGAAAAGCTATTATTAACATCTACAAGATTGCTGTGTGTGGTATTTTACATTTTAGAGAAGGTCGAAAAAAGCATATTACTGTTAGAACGTGTCGGATAGTGGTTCGTGAAACCCGAGTTCTGCTCCTTCAAAGTGGACGGAACTGACCAGAACGTAGCTCCGAGAGAGTCCGTGTCGTGTTACAGTTGAAGAGCTGGTTACTGAGCGTAGCTAAGTTGTGCCTGTTTTAATTGTGATTGCCATGTTTCAGAATTTTGGGAAGTTAATTTGAAGTGTTTGAGTTGTTTAAGGGTCTGTAAAGTTGCGTTCTGTTGTGCTAAGGTAACGTTAAAGCGACGTGTCCTACACGTTTGTTTATGAGCTGTGATTGGATAAAACGAGAGCTGTGATCTGTCAATCGCGTCTCGTGTCTGTAAAGCGAGCGCTGATTCGCTGAAGTGGGGACGCACGCCATTGCGACCAGCCCACTTTGTCGTCATTTCCGGCACTGCATTGGTCAAAGGTAATAAAGAGTCAGAGAGTCAGAGTCAGAGAGAATTTATTGTCATTTGCACCGCATGTAGTACATGTGTTGAAAACGAGATTATGTACACAGGGTCCCAGTTACATCCAACAACAAATGCAAGAGAAAAACAATAATAACATCTAGGATTAACTAAGAGAGACATCAGCTAGTAATACACTAAGCCCTAATGTAGTAGAAAAACATCATTATAAACAGCAGCACGAACATGAGTCATTATGAGCAGATGGTCACAGATGAACGCAGCAACAAGAAACAGATCAGTATCAACATGATGTGACATTTTGCAGTGTTTATTCTTATTATTTATTTATTCATGAGTCTGACAGCCTCAGGGTAGAAGCTGTTCCTCAGTCTAGTGGTTCTACATTTGATGCTCCTCAACCTCCGTCCCGAGGGGAGTGGTGCAAAGAGTGAGTGTGCTGGGTGAGTGAGGTCTTTCATGATGCAGGTGGCTCTTTTTCTGCATCTGGAGGTGTAAATGTCTGTGATGGTGGGGAGACTGACTCCCACAGACTTCTGTGCAGCCTTCACCACTCTCTGTAGAGCTTTCCTCTCTGCAACTGTGCAGCCTCCATGCCACACGTTGATGCTGGAGCACAGGACGCTCTCCACTGCACACCTGTAGAACGAGGTGAGGACTGAGCTTCTCAGACCAGCTCGTCTCAGCCGTCTGAGGAAGTAGAGTCTTTGATGTCCTTTCTTGATCAGGCTGGTGGTGTTATTGCTCCAGCTGAGGTTATCATTCAAGTGTACACCCAGGTACTTGTAGCTGGAGACCACCTCCACCGCAGATCCACCTATATACAGTGGGGTGTGGGTGTGTTTGTTCCTTCTGAAGTCCACAATCATCTCCTTCGTCTTCTTCACATTCATGTGAAGGTTGTTCTCTTTGCACCAGCTATCCAGATATGTGTATGCTGGTGAAGATTCTCAGTCGTCTAGGACATGATAAAATCAAAAAGGCACTCAATACAAGACGATCTTACTAGATGGAGATCTCTACCCATATCACTTATGGGAAGAGTTGCCTCAGTAAAAATGATGGTGCTGCCGAGAATAAATTATTTATTCACAATGATTCCAAATAAACCTTCAACTGAATGGTTTAAGTCACTAGATTCTTCTATATCTAAATTCCTTTGGAAAAATAAAACTCCACGTATTAGTTTAAAAACATTACAGAAATCTAAAGATACCGGAGGATTAGAACTTCCAAACTTTTATTACTACTATTTAGCCAACAGGTTAAAATATATATCAAAGTGGTTAAAACCGAATGCACTAGATGAAACTTGGATAGATATAGAACAAACTTTATGTAATAATATTAGGATTTCAGATCTACCATTTATCAGTACAGTTTTAAAAAGACATGTCTGCTTTAAGAGCATCAATATTAGCTCATCTCTGATAGCATGGTGGGAGTATCTGAAAATGACAAAGTCTTCACTTCTCCCATGTAGACATACACCTCTCTGGAACAATCCTGACATTCAACAAGAAAATAATATGTTAAATTTCCCAGGTTGGAGAATGAAAGGAATTGATTGTCTGGAACACATATTTGAGGGCATAGACTTTATTCCATTTAATAAATTAATAATACAATATGACATTGATAATAAATATTTCCTACAATACCAACAAATTAAGTCAATTGTAAAAAAGAAATTTAAGCTTAATAAAACATTGTTGGAAACACCAACATGTGTGTTAGAGTTTATTAATTTTCAACCACCTAAATTATTATCTAAAATATACAAAAAATTATCTAGAATCGATGACTCGATAGCACTACCTGTTGAAAAATGGGAGTCAGATTTATCAATCAACTTTGAACAAAAAATTTGGTCTCAAGTATGTTCAAATACTTTTAAATTGACTAGAATCTCCAATTTACAATTAATACAATATAAGGTTCTCTATAGAGTACACTATACAAGTCAGCGGATGTTTAAGATGGGCTTTACACCATCTAACAACTGCTCACAGTGCATAAGAGATAAGATAAGATAAGAGATAAGAGATTTTTTATTAACATTGCACCAGTAAACCAATACAACGTGATCATGTAAACACAGTCATCCAGAGGTCAGAGAATGTTAAGCTGCTGCAATTCAAAACACGCATGTTCAAAACACGCATGTTCGTCAGCGCGGCCATCTCTCATCCATCATGGATGAAGAGCAAAACAGATATGGAAAAAGGAAAAGCACAGTAGGTATCATTTGTGATATTCAAAAAAAGAATTTATCAAAGATTGCCTGAGGACACTCCATGATAAAGTCTCAAAAACTCTATCAGCGAAAGCACAGTCACACGAGACATTGTTGCAGTTTTGACGACAGGCAAGGAGATATTTAGTCTGTGAGTAACTTCAAAGAACACAGTTCAGCAGTTTGTTCAGCTGGGCGTCATCCGAGCCACACACAGAGATCTCTGGGGGGTGCGGGTGAGGGAGGTCAGCAAGGGCACTTCAACTCTACGCTCCAGGAGAAAGTTTCCAAACAGGCCTCTTTTCAAGGACGTGTGCAGAAACCAGATTAGATAGTCTTTTTGTTTATTCCAATTCAGACCACAGTGTTCTTTTTCACTGCAGCCTCCAAGTCCAGACGCTGTTTCAGAGCCAAAATTCCAAATCATATGAGGTTCCGGTCTATGAACCCCCATCCATGCCCAGTTGGGACCCAGGCGGCTGTAAACGAGTTCCAAAACGCCCAGCAGGTCCCCGGTAGTCCACCGACGCACCCAACGTGCGATTGAGCTCATACAACAGCTGGGATGAGTTGCTCACGGCCCGGATCAGAGAATCATGCTGATCAGGGAGTTTCGCCAGCGCGCTGATAGCCGCCGAAGCCCTCCTCAGCTTCAGGTAGCAGACAGTCCCTCCGATGCCAAAAAAAAGAGCAGCTGCTACTAATAGTCCAATAATCCACAAATCTTCCACGTCTTCGACACTCAAGACGGTCAAACACATAGGCTGCCACTGTCCCCATGAGTCCATCATGTATCCAGCCGCGTGTGTGTCAGAGGGGCAGACCGCTTCTCCTGGCACGGTCCGCTTCGTGGAAAAAATCTTATCTATTGAAGAAACAGCCCAATTTACTAATTCCATCGCAAATTGGTTCGAGTGAGCGCTGAAGTGTCAGACGAGACAAAAAGCAAGCAGGGAGGAGGAAAAAAACTTAGGGAAGGAAGGAGCAGAAAGATATGCGACTTGCCTTGTCGAGAGCGGAAGTAATATATATAATAATAATAATAATAATAATATACCTGATGATTATATTCACGCACTCTGGTTCTGTCCACCCGTTCAGAGGTTCTGGGTACAGGTATGTGAAGACTTGTCTAAATGTTTGAAATTTAATATCCCACTCTCTCCATCTGTTTGCTTATTGGGTATCTTTGAAGATGTTATACTAGAAAAAAATACATCCTATATGCTTTTCACTGCCTTATGCATCGCAAAGAAAACCATACTCGTAAATTGGAAAAATAAAAATAATCTTAGCATTAATCAGTATAAAAATCTTCTGTTAGATCATATTAGTCTTGAAACAGCATCTGCCGACACATCGGATCAATCTATTTGGCATTCTTTGATCGGCTCCGTTACGTAGTGAGGGTGGGGGGTCTGGGATCTGGCCTTGTGGGGCATTGGGGCTGGGGGGGGGTTGGGGTTTGGGGCGCCGGGGGTTGGGGCTGCTTGGGCGGGGAGGACCCTGTCTTCGACCTGGGGAGGACCGGGGGGGTTCTGGGGGATGTCTGCTAGGGGCGGCATGCGGGCCCACGGGTGGTCGGTAGCGGCGGTCATGGGTCACCGGTCGGTGACCCGGCTGTGCTGGGGTGGTTTCGGGGCGGGTGCCGAGGGCTTGGGACTCTGGGGGCGAGTCATCCCCGGGCTTGGACCTGGTGGGGATCGGGGGGTCTTGGGCTCTGGCGGGCGGGTCGCCGGGTTATGGGCTGGCTGGCGCTCTGGTGCCCGGCTCTGGCCGGGGGCCCTCGGCTCGCTGGTGGGTTGGGGGTTCATGTGCTGGGGGGTTGGGTGTCTGGGGGCGTGACTGGTGGCCAATGGGAGGGGGCGGGCAAACCCAGCCTGGGTGTCTAATGTGTTATATGTTCTGAAAGTTATTAATATGAAGGGTGGGTGTAGTATTTCTTCTGGGGTGGGGACTAAGTGGATGTCCTTGATGATGGTCTTGGACTATGCTTGGCCGGTGAGCGGGCCCTGGTTGGGGCCTGTTCTCAGTGCTTCCTGGCTCTGTCGGCGGTTGGGCGGGCGCTCTTGGTAGTGTCGTCCTTGTGGGATTTTTTGTCTTCTTGGACGGCGGGCTGACTGCGGTTCGCAGGGGTCGTGGCGGCCCTGGTGGGTGTGGGCTGTTGGTTCTGCTTTGGCGGCCCTCGGGGCCGTGTCCCTCTCTGGTCTTGGCTCAATGGCCTGGCGGTCGGAGAGGTGTTTCCACTACCTCGCTCCTTGGGTGGACCTTGGCGAACTGGGGGGGGGGGTACGCAGGGTCAGCGGGGGAGCTGACTCGCTGTGGGAGCATTGTTCCTGCAGATATTTTCTCCCCATCCCTCACCACGCACCTCCGCCCTCTTCATCTTAAATTAATACATGTAGGGAATTTGAGTCTCGGGTGTGCTGCAATGGTTCTACATTTCAATATTTCTCTGACATTATTGTTGCCAACTCTCACAATCCCCGTGCTCTTTATGATACAATCAACACGGTCCTAAATTCACATGAACCGGTTCCTATTGAAGCATCTAAAGATCTTTGTGATAAGTTCCTTCAATTTTTTTTGGACAAGGTTACGAACACGAGGGCTTGTATTTCTTTTCCTTCCCATGACCCTTCCATCCTGGTCCCCTGTCCTGCACTTTTTGATCATCTGGAGCCTATTTCTCTCTCCTACCTAGAGAAAATTGTCACCAGTATGAAACCATCAGGTTCCCCCCTTGATGTTGTACCTCCTTGTTTTCTTAAGGAGGTATTTTCTACAGTTGGCTCTTTTGTTCTAAATTTGATCAATAGCAGCTTAATGTTTAGCGTGGTGCCAGGCAATTTTAGACATGCTGTGGTTCAGCCATTATTGAAAAAACCTGGCCTTGATCCTACCTCTTTGTCCAACTTTAGGCCAATTTCAAAGTTACCTTTTATTTCAAAAATATTGGAAAAAGTTGTTTACACCCAGCTGAAGGACTTTTTGGATGAATTTAAAATTTTGGAGGTCTTCCAGTCTGGTTTTAAAACCTACCATAGCACTGAATCTGCTCTTTTAAGGGTTTTTAATGATATATTTTTATCGCTGGATTCTGGAAACTGTGTTTTACTTGTGCTTTTAGATTTAACAGCTGCTTTTGACACAGTCGACCATGAAATTCTTATCGCCAGATTGGAGCAATGGGTGGGCATCACTGGCTCAGCTCTGCAGTGGTTTAGGTCCTACCTTTCAAATCGAAGTTTCAGTGTGAAGATTGATAATTTTACCTCTGCATCTGCTGCCCTCCCCTGGGGTGTACCCCAGGGATCTATCCTTGGTCCTCTTCTCTTCTCACTTTACCTTCTGCCACTCGGTTCTATTTTCAGAAAGCATGGTGTGCAGTTTCATTTGTATGCGGATGACTGTCAAGTCTATTTTCCTGTAAAACAAAATGGCTCCACGCAGTCTCTTCTGGACTGTCTTGGTGACATTAGAGGGTGGATGGCGCTTAATTTCCTCCATTTTAATGATAAAAAGACCGAGGTTATGGTCTTTAAATCTAGTGCTCCTGACAGTCCCACCACTTTTGATTTTTCCTCTTTGGCCCCATATGAAAAGTCGATTGTGACAAATCTAGGAGTGAAAATTGACCCCTGCCTGAAACTGGACTGTCACATCAACAGCATGGTTAAGTCCTCGTTCTTTCATCTGAGGCGCCTGTCAAAAATCAAGCCCCTCCTTTCTAGACGCCACTTAGAGACAGTAATCCACGCTTTTATTACTTCACGCCTGGATTATTGTAACTCTCTTCTGATTGGAGTAAATAAGGCCTCGCTTTCTCGGTTGCAGCTGGTACAAAATGCTGCTGCACGATTTTTGACTGGTACAGGCAGACGTGAGCACATCACTCCAGTTTTAATGTCCCTTCATTGGCTTCCTGTCCAGTTTCGAATCCATTTTAAAGTTTTATTGTTTGTTTTTAAGTCTTTGAACGGTTTTAGTCCCTCTTATCTGTCTGAACTGCTTCAACTTTATGTGCCATCACGTGCTCTCAGATCCGCTGACCAGATGCTTTTAGCAGTCCCGAAAACCTTTTATAAGACCAGAGGAGACAGAGCATTTTCAGCTCTGGCTCCTAAATTGTGGAACGAGCTGCCACTGAAGGTCAGGCAGGCCCCATCAATATCTGTTTTTAAAACTCGTTTAAAAACACATATGTTTTCATTGGCTTTTAAACCAGAATGAGTTCACATCTCTGTTTTAATGTTGTATTATTTTACTTGTGATGTTCTGATATTTATATGATTGAGATTGATTGTTTTTATTGTTTTGTGCTTGTTTTTATTCTTGTACAGCACTTCGGACGGCTGCTGCTGTATTTTTAAGTGCTTTATAAATAAATATGGTATGGTATGGTATCTCTGTTGTACAGAGCACCTGGGACTCAATTTTATATACACTTTAGACATTCATTCATAAACATTCTCATAAAAGTCACATATAGGGAATGGAGTGAGCACATGGTTATGGGTGGCGGGATGATATCACTCTCGCCCCCATGCCTGTGCTCACTCAACATTATGCATTTAGACAATAAGGGCCTGGGTTAGAGTTGGAGTGGAGGGGAAACTGGTATAATGCCAGCCTTTGCTCCTTCTCTTTCCCTTTTAATTACACTTTAGAACAACACTCACCAACAGTACATTTGGGGACGGGGGTGTGTGTGTCGGGGTCTTGATTTGTTAATTTCGATTTTATTTATTTATGTATTTATTTATATATATATATATTATTTATTTATTTTTCTCTTACCCCCCCTGGTTGCCTGGCGGACATTCTGGGGGTGGGCTGTCAGGGGTTGTGCTGGGGTGTGGGGGGGTTCGGGGCCTGCGGGTTCGCCGTGGGCGGGGCTGGCAGTGCGCTCCCCCTGGGGCTGCTTGGACTCGGGTGTCCTGTCCTGTCGGCAGGGCGCGGGGTGGGCCGGATCTTGGATGTCTGCTACTCTCCACCCCAGAATGAATGGGCCTACCTCCTGGGTTTGGATGTGGGCTGCCCCACGCAGGGAGCAGGTACATGTCTTGGACCTAGGGGGTATAGAGTGTGCATCGGGATTATGAATGGAACATGTCGTTATTGTTTGTCTTTCTGTGACTGAGGGTGAGGATGAGGGTGGGTCTGAATGAGTGTGTCTGTGTATGAATGTTTAAGTGTCAGGCTGGGTTTTGGACTGCCCCCTCTCTGATACTTCTGAGGCTACTTAGTGTCGCGCTCCTGCCGCGTGGCCCCCCCTGGTGGGTGTTCCTTTGCCTGCGGGCGTGCTTGGGGCCCTCACTATCTGGGGTTGGGCGCTTGGGCGTTTGTCGGCACGGCCTGGTGGCTGCTTGGTGGGGCTCGTGCCCTCTGGTCCGGTCGGGTCTGGGCCTGAGGGGTGGGCGTCCCCGGTGCCCGGGCCTCGGTGACCGGCCCTGGGGCTACGTCGGTGCAGCGGGCTCCGGCGGGGGCCTGTGAATTTGTCGCGGGCGACCCCGGGGGGTCATTGTATGTGGTCGCTGGTAGGGGTTCGTCCGGTTCTTCCCCTTGGTAGGATCTGGGGAGTGGGCTAGTGGCTCGTCCTGTTCGGGTGGTCCTGGGGACTCTGGGCTCGGGGTCCTTCCTGGGGTCTTGGGCTTTGATCGCCCCTTCATCTGCCTCGGGCTTTGGGGGGACGGATCTCTGATTCTTCACAGTTGCTACTAAATGTTCTATTGGAGGAACCTTATACACTTATGCATGCTCACAACAACACAGAAATGGATGCAGGGATGTATATATAGATATATGCAGATATGTAGATGGGTATGTAAATTAATATAAAAGTATATGTATGTATACTATATAGATATTTGTAGATATTTATAGAATTCTACTGCAAGCTCATGAATATTATTAGTCTTTATGCATGTATGTTCCATTGTTGTGTTCTGTCATGTGCTTTGCAGGATTGTGGACGGAGGTTGGGTGTGTTTGCCTTGTGCTCGTTTGGTTGATAATTGTTAATTTGTTGTCTTACATTTTTCTTTCTTTCTCTCTTAAAAAAAAAAAGAAAAAGAAAAAGAAAAGATATGTGTATGTTGGTGAAGATTCTCAGTCGTCTAGGACATGATAAAATCAAAAAGGCGTTCAATACAAGATCAACTGGACTTTATTTGTTGCAGAAAACGTTTCGACTCCTATCCAGGAGGCTTTTTCAATTCCATGAACAAACTGTGAGAAGTTTGGAGTTATAACAGAACCACGCACCATCATATGTAAATTGCAAGCTGAGGTAACACATATATGTAAATTGACAGATCACACCTTAACAGTAGGGGGTTCCCTTGAGGTCTCTGACAGAAGACACAACACTGTATGTAAATGGACAAAAAACACCTCCCAAACGACAACAGAGGCTTCTCAAAGATGGGAACAGAGGTGTCTTGTCTGTAAATTAGACTAACAAATTTATTTGAGAAGCCTCTGTTGTTGTTTGGGAGGTGTTTTTTGTCAATTTACATACAGTGTTGTGTCTTCTGTCAGAGACCTCAAGGGAACCCCATACTGTTAAGGTGTGATCTGTCAATTTACATGTATGTGTTACCTCAGCTTGCAATTTACATATGATGGTGCATGGTTCTGCGTGCAATGTGAGATAGGTGGTGGCCGAGGGCGGGGACCCTGGCGGTCTGATCCTCGGCTACAGAAGCTGGCCATTGGGACATGGAATGTCACCTCTCTGGTGGGGAAGGAGCCTGAGCTAGTGTGTGAGGTTGAGAGTTTCCGACTAGAAATAGTCGGACTCACCTCAACGCATGGCTCTGGCTCTGGAACCAGTTTCCTTGAGAGGGGTTGGACACTCTTCCACTCTGGAGTTGTCCCTGGTGAGAGGCGCCGAGCAGGAGTGGGCATACTGGTTGCCCCCCATCTTGGTGCCTGTACGTTGGGGTTCACCCCGGTGAACGAGAGGGTAGCCTCCCTTCGCCTACGTGTGGGGGGACGGGCTCTGACTGTTGTTTGTGCCTATGCACCAAACGGCAGTTCAGACTACCCACCCTTTTTGGAGTCCTTGGAGGGGGTATTGGAGAGTGCGCCTCCTGGGGACTCCCTTGTTCTACTGGGGGACTTCAACGCTCACGTGGGCAATGACAGTGAGACCTGGAGGGGTGTGGTTGGGAGGAACGGCCCCCCTGATCTGAACCAGAGTGGTGTTCTGTTATTGGACTTCTGTGCTCGTCATGGATTGTCCATAACGAACACCATGTTTAAGCATAAGGGTGTCCATATGTGCTCTTGGCACCAGGACACCCTAGGTCGCAGTTCGATGATCGACTTTGTTGTCGTCTCATCTGATCTGCGGCCGCATGTCTTGGACACTCGGGTGAAGAGAGGGGCGGAGCTGTCAACTGACCACTACCTGGTGGTGAGTTGGCTCCGATGGTGGGGGAGGATGCCGGTCAGACCTGGCAGACCCAAACGTATTGTGAGGGTCTGCTGGGAACGTCTGGCAGAGTCTCCCGTAAGACGGAGCTTTAACTCCCACCTCCGGGAGAGCTTTGAACACGTTCCGAGGGAGGCGGGGGACATGGAGTCCGAGTGGGCCGTGTTCCGCGCCTCTATTGTCGAGGTAGCTTATCGGAGCTGTGGCCGCAAGGTTGTTGGTGCCTGTCGTGGTGGCAACCCTCGAACCCGGTGGTGGACACCGGCAGTGAGGGATGCTGTCAGGCTGAAGAAGGAGTCCTATTGGGCCTTTTTGGCTTGTGGGACCCCGGAAGCAGCTGATAGGTACCGGCAGTCCAAGCGGCATGCGGCTCGGGTGGTTGCTGAGGCAAAAACTCGGGCGTGGGAGGAGTTCGGAGAGGCCATGGAGAATGACTTCCGTACGGCTTCGAGGCGATTCTGGTCCACCATCCGGCGTCTCAGGGGGGGAAAGAGGTACGCGACCAACACCATTTATGGTGGGGGTGGCGTGCTGCTGACCTCAACTCGGGATGTTGTGAGTCGGTGGGCGGAATACTTCGAAGACCTCCTCAATCCTACTGGCACGTCTTCCACTGAGGAAGCGGAGCCTGGGGACTTTGGGTCGGGTTCTCCGATCTCTGGTGCTGAGGTCGCCGAGGTGGTTAAAAAGCTCCGCGGTGGCAAGGCTCCGGGGGTGGATGAGATTCGCCCGGAGTTCCTTAGGGCTCTGGATGTTGTAGGGTTGTGTTGGCTTACGCGACTCTGCAATATCGCGTGGACATCGGGGGCAGTTCCCTTGGATTGGCAGACTGGGGTGGTGGTTCCCCTATTCAAAAAGGGGGACCGTAGGGTGTGTTCCAACTATAGGGGGATCACACTCTTAAGCCTCCCTGGTAAGGTCTATTCAGGGGTTCTGGAGAGGAGGGTCCGTCGGATAGTCGAACCTCGGATTCAGGAGGAACAGTGTGGTTTTCGTCCTGGTCGTGGAACACTGGACCAGCTCTACACCCTCAACAGGGTCCTGGAGGGTGCGTGGGAGTTTGCCCAACCAGTTTACATGTGCTTTGTGGACTTGGAGAAGGCATTCGACCGCGTCCCTCGGGGGGTTCTGTGGGGGGTACTCCGGGAGTATGGGGTACCAGGCCCTTTGATAAGGGCTGTTAGGTCCCTGTACGACCGGTGTCAGAGCTTGGTCCGCATTGCCGGCAGTAAGTCAGGCTCGTTTCCGGTGAGAGTTGGACTCCGCCAAGGTTGCCCTTTGTCACCGATTCTGTTCATAACTTTTATGGACAGAATTTCTAGGCGCAGCCAAGGTGTTGAGAGGATCCGTTTTGGTGACCTTAGAATCGCTTCTCTGTTTTTTGCAGATGATGTGGTCCTACTGGCTTCATCAGTTCGTGATTTACAACTTTCACTGGAGCGGTTTGCAGCCGAGTGTGATGCGGCCGGGATGAGGATCAGTTCCTCCAAATCCGAGGCCATGGTCTTGAGCCGGAAAAGGGTAGCATGCCCTCTCCGGGTCGGGGAGGAGGTCCTGCCCCAAGTGGAGGAGTTTAAGTATCTCGGGATCTTGTTCACGAATGAGGGAAAACTGGAGCGTGAGATCGATAGGCGGATAGGTGCAGCGTCCGCAGTGAAGCGGGCGCTGTACCGGTCTGTCGTGGTGAAGAGAGAGCTGAGTCAAAAGGCAAAGCTCTCAATTTACCGATCGATCTACGTTCCCACCCTCATCTATGGTCATGAGCTTTGGGTTATGACCGAAAGAACAAGATCTCGGATACAAGCGGCTGAAATGAGTTTTCTCCGCAGGGTGGCTGGACTCTCCCTTAGAGATAGGGTGAGAAGCTCAGTCATCCGGGAGGGACTCGGAGTAGAGCCGCTGCTTCTCCACATCGAGAGGAGCCAGTTGATGTGGCTCGGGCATCTGGTTATGGCCCCACTAAAAGTCAGGAGACCAAAGCTGGCAAAATACCCATGGATAAATGAGACCACCAGGGCAGCGAGACGTCTTTGCAGGCGTGCTGAACGCAAGTGGAAAAAAGACAAACTCCAGGTTTCTTTCATTTCGCTAAAAACATGTTTAAATAACTACCAGGCCACCGTCAAATCAGAAAAAAACAAATACTTCTCCCACATCATCACCTCCAACAGACACAACCCCCGCATTCTTTTCAACACAGTAAATTCCATTCTTAATGTTCCTCTATCAGCCAACATGGAGGCCCCTGTTGACTCCTGTAACAGATTCAGCAAATTCTTTGTTGAAAAGGTTGAGCTGATTAGGTCCTCCATCCCCCACTCCGCAGTCGACACCTCTCCCATTGTTCCTTGCACAGCAAACTTCAGGCAATTCAAACCCATCTCACTCCCATTGTTAAACAAAGCTGTTGGTCACATGAAACCTTCAGGCTCCCCCGCTGATCCCATCCCCCCATCATTGTTCAAACAGGTTCTGCCATCGCTGGGGCCCTCTGTTCTTAATATTTTGAATAGTAGCATTGCTACAAGTGTGGTCCCAGATGCCTTCAAACATGCAGTGGTCACTCCGTTATTAAAGAAACCCGGTCTTGACCCTTCCGCCTGCGCAAATTACAGACCAATATCAAGACTCCCCTTTATGTCCAAAATCCTCGAAAAACTCATTTCTATTCAGTTAAATCAGTTCTTAACTGAAAACAAAGTCTTTGAAGTTTTTCAGTCCGGTTTCAAACAGCTTCACAGCACGGAAACAGCTTTGGTCAAGGTTTTCAATGATATTCTTGTATCAAATGATTCTGGTCAGTTTGTGGTACTTGTACTCCTTGACCTTACCGCTGCTTTTGATACCGTCGACCACAGTATTCTCTTATCACGGCTCGAACACTGGGTCGGGATCACAGGTGCTGCATTAGACTGGTTCCGCTCATACCTCGCTGACAGAAGTTTTTGTGTTAAGGTCGGGAACAGTGTATCCCCTTCAGTGTCTCTCTCCTGCGGGGTCCCACAGGGCTCTATTCTCGGTCCACTTCTCTTCACGCTCTACATGCTCCCACTGGGGACCATCCTCAGAAAACATGGAATATCATTCCATTGTTACGCAGATGATTGCCAGATCTACCTGCCACTGAAACCAGCAAATACAGGGTCCCTCCACTCTCTCCTAAAATGTCTGGACGACATTAAGACTTGGATGGCTTCAAACTTCCTAAGTTTTAATGACCAGAAGACTGAAGTCATCATCTTCAGCCCTAGCTCAGCTGCCGCCTCTGATGAAATAAACTTGGACTCCCTCCAGCCGTACCTCAAACACTCCGTAAAAAATCTTGGGATGGTTTTTGACTCGGACCTTAAGTTCGATAAACAGATCAGCTCCGTTCTCCAGAAGAGTTTCTTCCAACTGCGGCAGGTTGCTAAGCTCAAGCCGGTGCTGTCCAGACCTGATCTCGAGACACTAATCCATGCATTCATCACAACCCGCCTGGATTATTGTAATGCACTGTACGCTGGGATCAGTCAGGCCTCCTTCTCACGCCTCCAGCTCGTGCAAAATGCAGCAGCTCGGCTTTTAACCGGTACACGTAAGTTTGAGCACATTACACCTGTTCTCTCCTCACTGCACTGGCTCCCCGTGCGAACTAGAGTCGACTTTAAAATCCTGTTGTTGACCTACAAATGCCTGAATGGCCTCGCTCCCCTCTACCTCTCTGAGCTGCTGGAACCATATGTTCCACCGCGGGCCCTGAGATCATCTGATCAGATGCTCTTGGTGGTTCCAAAAACACATCTGAAGCTCCGAGGAGATCGGGCGTTTTCAGTAGGGATGTCCCGATCCGATCACGTGATCGAAAACCGGGTCCCGATCACGTGACTTCAGACTCGACTCGACTCGGGCGTTACACACCGATCAGGGATCGGATATATATGTGTATATTTATTCTAAACACAAACGGGAATATTATATTAACTGTATGTTGAGTTACAGAGTCAAATTGTCTCGGAACAAAACATGCACAATAGTTTTGCAGCAGTGCCTACCGTAAAGCAGTGCCCGCTGTAAAGCGGTGACTGTCGTAAAAAAGAAGCGGAACGCGGCATTAACTTGAAGTGGAGGCAGCGATGTCTGTTGTGTGGAGATATTTTAAAGTGGATGACAAATGGAAAGTTCGTATTTCAAGAGAAGGTAAGGAAAAGGCTGCATTTAAACCTGATTAGGCACATCAGAAACAAACACCCGACACAATACACAGAGTTTAACCAGACGACGCAGCCGAAGACGAGCCAGCTCACGCTGCAAGAGACTTTATATTTATATTTAAAAACATACACTTCCTTCTGTGAAGCCACAGGAGGAGAGTTAAGGAGTGCTGTTCAGAAAAGCATGTTACTAGCCTTATTTTATAAAACGGACACTTTAAGTTTCTTATTTGTTTACATGCCTGCTCAGGTTCTGGTTCTGCTCAGGTTCTGGTTCTGCACAGGTTCTGGTTCTGCACAGGTTCTGGTTCTGCTCAGGTTCTGGTTCTGCTCAGGTTCTGGTTCTGCACAGGTTCTGGTTCTGCTCAGGTTCTGGTTCTGCTCAGGTTCTGGTTCTGCTCAGGTTCTGCACAGGTTCTGGTTCTGCACAAGTTCTGGTTCTGCTCAGGTTCTGGTTCTGCTCAGGTTCTGGTTCTGCACAGGTTCTGGTTCTGCTCAGGTTCTGGTTCTGCTCAGGTTCTGGTTCTGCTCAGGTTCTGCACAGGTTCTGGTTCTGCACAAGTTCTGGTTCTGCTCAGGTTCTGGTTCTGCTCAGGTTCTGGTTCTGCACAGGTTCTGGTTCTGCTCAGGTTCTGGTTCTGCACAGGTTCTGGTTCTGCTCAGGTTCTGGTTCTGCTCAGGTTCTGGTTCTGCTCAGGTTCTGGTTCTGCACAGGTTCTGGTTCTGCTCAGGTTCTGGTTCTGCTCAGGTTCTGGTTCTGCACAGGTTCTGGTTCTGCTCAGGTTCTGGCCAGGTTCTGGTCAGGTTGAGGTCATGTTATGGTATTTTAAGTTGAGCTGCTTATTTTAAATTAGACATTTATACTGTTGCACTAAACTTCAATGTGAAGAATTTTATTTTAAATCTTATTACTTGATTGTTCAATCTACCTCACAGAAGTACTCTGTTAAATGTTAAGGTAAATAAAATAAAAATGAAGGGACATCTGGATCTGTTTCTTTTTTTTCCCCTTCATTTTAAAAATGTATTTTAGAAGTATCGGATCGGGACTCGGTATCGGCCAATTCCTAAAATTAAAGGACTCGGACTCGGACTCGGGGCCAGAAAAACCTGATCGGGACATCCCTAGTTTTCAGTCACCGGCCCCAAACTCTGGAACAACCTGCCCCTCAACATTAGACAGGCCTCCTCCCTTCACTTGTTCAAATCCCTGCTAAAAACCCATCTGTTCTCTCTGGTGTTTCATACTGTGTGAGCTGACGTAGTGCATATATTTTTACTGTTTTCATTTTAATATTGTTCTTATACATTTTTATTATACTTCACTGCTGTTAATATCAGAATTGCTACTACTGTATTGATGTGTGACACTGTTCTGTAAATTTTTTGAGCCTCTTTTATGTTGTGTGTGTGTGTGTGAAGCACCTTGATAACAGTTTATCTGTTCTAACTGTGCTATATAAATAAATTTGACTTGACTTGACTTGGTTAGGATGCCTCCTGGACGCCTCCCTGGTGAGGTGTTCCGGGCATGTCCCACCGGGAGGAGACCCAGAGGAAGACCCAGGACGCGTTGGAGGGACTATGTTTCTCGGCTGGCCTGGGAACGCCTTGGGATTCCCCCAGAGGAGCTGCTCCAAGTGGCTGGGGAGAGGGAAGTCTGGGCCTCCCTACTTAGGCTGCTACCCCCGCGACCCAACCCCGGATAAGCGGAAGAAGATGGATGGATGGATGGATGGTCCGTGGTTCTGTTATAACTCCAAACTTCTCACAGTTTGTTTATGGAATTGAAAAAGCCTCCTGGATAGGAGTTGAAACGTTTTCTACAACAAATAAAGTCCAATTGATCTTGTATTGAATGCCTTTTTGAGTTGATATGTGTACGGTAATAAGTTTGCATTTAATTATAATCTTAGGTTTTGTCTGAGACATTTAATGGTATTTTTTCCCTGTTTTCAGTAGAAAAAGAGGCATTCCCTGTTAGAACCTGATAGCCTTTAACTCAGATAATGTGAGTTTCATGAAAGGCAGACACAACTTTGTCATCAGCAGACTGAAGACCAGCCAGCCCCACATCCAGGATCTTGGTTGTATCTGCCACCTGGTACAGCTAGCCACTGGTTGTGGCATCAGAGCAGCCCAGGTACCAGTGGAAGACATCCTGGTGGAGATATACACCCACTTTGATAAAAGGTAAATACACATAAATTCAATAGGCCTGGTCGTTCTAGACAGTTGATATTCTTGCAATAATTTTTCTGTCTTTCAGTTTCAAAAGATGTGAAATCTACAGAGTTTGTAGATTTCACTGATTCAGATCACCTAAAGCTCCTCAGGTACTGCAGCACCAGATGGCTGAGTCTTTTGACCTGCATCCAAAGAGTGTTGAACCAGTGGGATGCACTGCAGGTAAGGATCCATCAGATATGTACACACTTTACTATTTTTTCATTTTACACTTGAATTGCCAGTCTGTGTCCCTCTGTGTAGGCCTACGTCAACAGTCAAGAGGATGTAGAGAGGAGTGCCAAAGTGCGTGATCTGGCAAGCTATCTGTCTGATCCAGTTGTGAAGACCTACTTCATGTTCCTGAGTGCTGCCCTTAAGCCTTTATCTGAATTTAATATTGCTTTCCAGGTGTGTGTCAATGATACTGCATTAATGAGTGAACAATACTAATTTATTAATTAATTATTATAGTATTATATTTATGTTACTGTTTTGTTGTGATAAATGGTATTTTCTGCAGTCAGAGGGAGTACAAATTCACAGACTTGAAGAGGAGATGTGCAGGCTGATCAGGAGGATCCTGGGGTACATCATACCAGCCAGGGCCATTTTGGGTGTACCTCTCAGGGAGGTGGCGTATGAACAAGGACATCAGTTGGCTGATGAAGAACTCTTTATTGGAGCAGACACAAAGGCATTCATGAAAAGCACAGAGCTTCCTGTGTCAGCTAAGAAAAAAATATTTCAGTGAGTCTGGTATATTATCTAGCAGTTACACAATTATGATATAATCTTTGAGATTATAGGCTGCCATTTTCCTCTTATGATGTTCTAGATCTGTGAGAAGATTCTATGAAGCAGTGGTTCAGAAGATGTTTTCCTCCTTTCCTCTCGACCAAGTGCTGGACCCTGTTGCTCGTCTCAATATTTCTCCAGGGACAGGTAGATTTTAGTCAGTGACAGAATGAATGAATTAATGAAATATTGCAAGGTTTACTTCAGCATTGTTTAGTCAAACACTTGTTTTACTTTACAGTGGAAAGGCTAGGGGCCCTGTTTCCTCAGTTGAGCTTGAGTGAGGATACTGAGAGGAGAACTCGTTGACTACCAGGTGACAGATAGCAAGCAACTTCCACAAGAGAAAATGAGGACATCGCCTGGGCATGTTTTTGTGCCTCTAGCCCGCGTTTGTGCTTGACGGATTTTTCATGCTGACGGACATCGTTCCTTCCCCCATGAGAGACACTAAAGTCGCAGTTACAAATCTTACATACAAAACGCGTAATTGTGCCCCACCCTACTCTTCTTTAGGAAAGTAAATTCGCTGTCCCATTTTTCAAGATATTTACACGAAGGCTTAACTTTTTTGGCAGGGACGCCTTCTCTCTCGTTACATTCATCCATCTCTGATGTGTTTTTCCGGGTTCCGTTGCCAAAACTAAAATTGTGAGAACTGCCACCGAGGCTACTGCAGGTGGCAGTTCTCACGAGGCTAGTGACATAATTCAGAGGCACTGGAATTAAAAAAATAATAATATTATAATACGGGAAATTTCCGGGAAAATAATAATTCGGGATGACAACGGGAAAGAGGGGAAAAAATCCGGTAGTTTCCCAGCCAAAACGGAAGACTTGATAGGTATGCCATAGTGCTAGTAGCAGTAGCGGGAGCTTTTTGGAGGGAGACGACATGTTTTTTATTATGGGGAGAGGCAGGGGTGGGACGATGGCAGCTCCATGCAGCAGCTAATAATAAAAAGTGTTCTTGTTTTTCACTCCTGTATCTGGTTTAAACTGAATCCAAAACCTGCTCCTGACAGGTTTTGTCATGATCAGCAGCCCCCACTGGCCCCCCATCTGCTCTGGCCCTGCATGACATGCACGTTTTTGGTCACACTTGCCAGTTTCCTCCACGTCCTGACTCCTCCATCCAGAAGTTAATAATAAAAAGTGTTCTTGTTTTTCACTCCTGCTTCTACTGAATCCAAAACCAGCTCCTGACAGGTTTTTATAAAATGTTGAAAATGTTTTATTGTGTCAAACCAAACCATTTTCAGGTTTTCATACCAGCAAGGTTTATAGAAGTTATTTTGTTTCATTAATTTATACATGTTAACTCAAATGTCTCATTAAATTTCATCTGTGATCAAAATGTGTAACCCTTCTTCTTCTTCTTCTTTTGATAAGACAAGATTTCTTGTTTCACCAAATAGATATTAACGTACAAAATGAATAGCCTAAAAATCAGTTCTAAAAGCAGACTGTGAACAAAAATATTTTTAGAGCAAAATTATTTGGAAAAATATAGAACGAGTTTATCTTAATTGAACGCGCTACTCACTTCAGCTGCTCCCCCACCCCTCCCCCGCAGCTGACAGCATGTGTGGAGACGCGCGTGGCTCCTGCAAACCCATCCATCTATTATCTTTAATGCTTCTTCCTTTTTGTGTCGCTGCTCTCTGGTGCTCATGTCCAGTCTTCAGAGAGGTAGGTACACGCTGGACAGATCTCAATTCCATTTCAACCAGCGAGTCAGCTGACCCGCCGCACGCGCACATCTGGTGACAGGCAACCTACAGTGACCGGTGTCCATCTGAGCTTAACGCGTCTTTTCCTTTAAACTGTCCGGTTGGACCTGCCTCCTCCTCAACAACCACCTTAACACCATTTTAAATTGTGCATTCTTAATTAGTTTTGTTGGTGCTATGATTCAAAAACCGCATCAAAACCAGAGGCAGAACACAGATTCTTTTTTTCTGAGGAGCGGCAGTTTTTTTTTTTTGGTCTGGGTTCCTGGATGGTGAAGCGGAGAGAACTATTTTCTTTTGTCATGAATGAGGTTTTAATACGTGAACAAAATATTGGTGGGGACTGTCCCCCGACAGGTTAAGCTGGGAAGTTACTCCACTGACTGAATCCAAGCAGTTTCCAAAATCACCGTGACAAGGTTTTGTTCCAACTGCATCAGGAAACTGTCCTGTCTAAAACTCTGCATGCTGCTAAAACAGGATCATTTATGCCATGCCCTCTGTTGTATGACAATAGCAATCAGTGATCCAGTGGGCGGTGTGTGGAAGCAGCATGACGTCACTCTCCTGCGCCATTTGGTTTGCATTTGCATTTGAATTAAGTTACACATAACACAGGGGGGGAGGGGGAGGCTGAAAACAAAAAGCAGTTTTCAGCAGGTTAGAAATAGAATGAGTAGTCTTGATTTATAAAATGAAAATGATTTAATTTAAAATTTATTTATGAGACAAAAAAGGCAGTTTGACTTTGAAATGAAAAAGCATTTCTGCTATTTCATTTTAATTTGAAAAATTGACATTTCAAAATGAATTTTGGTCACTTTTTACTGGGACATGTTTTGAAAATTAAAAGTTAAACGTTATTTTATTTATCTTTTTAATTAATTTACACAATGAGCAGTCTTGATTTATAAAATGAAAATGATTTAATTTAAATTTTATTTATGAGACAAAAAAGGCAGCTTGCCTTTGAAATGAAAAAGCATTTCTGCTATTTCATTTTAATTTGAAAAATTGACATTTCAAAATGAATTTTGGTCACTTTTTACTGGGACATGTTTTGAAAATTAAATGTTAAACGTTATTTTATTTATCATTTTGATTAATTTACAAATTGAGCAGTCTCGAAGAAGAAAATGAAAATGCAGTTTGGATTATTCATTTTAAATTTTATTTATGAGTCAAAAAATGTTGCTTGACTTTGAAATGAAAAAGCATTTCTGCTAATCCATTTATTTTTAAATATGAGACACAATGGCTTCCATATACACTGTATGCTTTTCTGATCAGTGAGGTAGCCACAAGGCACGTGGCATGCCCTCACTGCAGCCTACCTACTAACAGGGTCTATTGAGCTAGTCCCGGAGTTTGGGTATTACCTGTAACTATGTGGGTAGCTCCGACTCAAGGCTGTTGATGAGAGAATTCATCTGGACTATTAACCACCTAGCATCTGCTAAGTCACACACCCTTCACACCTTACACCTCTCTCCACCTTAGCGGCCGGGGACCGGAGAGGTTAGTATAAGGAAACTAGGCATTAATGGTGGCTTCCCTCCTTTTTAAGCATTGCAATTGTTAACCGGTCCAGTAAGCTTTAGGATCCAGGTAATTAGACCCCGGGGTGTTGTTTTAAATACTCTTGGTACTAAAGTTTAACCCTTTAAAACCTCCTAATATTTGATGTTATCTTTGTGAACCAAACTTACATTTCCATGGACAAGTGGGTGATGAATGAAAGTCGAGAACTTTACATTTTATTTGCTTTAATTAATTATTTTGCAGGGATGGGGCAGCGTTATAGCACAACAGTACAATTAATTATTAAGATTATATGTAAAGAAAACTATTGATTCACTTAATAAGGCTTCAGACTTGATGTTGAACTGCTCGATCTGCGAGGAGTCCTTGAGAGTGGTTCTTTCTGGTGTCTGGACAGGAGGGATACGGGGACTTCCCTCTTGATGTCACATACAGGTAGTCCCCGACTTACGAGCGCTCTGACTTACGAGGTCCCGGACTTACGAGCATGCATCTCATTTAAAAAAAAAAAAAAAATTTTTTTTTTTTTTTTTATTTTTTTTTTATAAATGAATACATGTACAGTACTGGACAGTCACCAAGCACTTAGCCTATCCTAACACAGTTTTTAAAGATGAAGGAATAAGTTGAATTGTCTGCCTTTCACATAAAGGGAGCAAGCTCCCTATGGAGCCTGCAGGGAGGAGGGAGACAATTCAACTGATTCCTTCATCTTTAAAAACTGTGTTAGAATAGGCTAAGTGCTTGGTGACTGTACAGTACTGTACATTTCCATCCATCCATCCATCTTCTTCCGCTTATCCGGGGTCGGGTCGCGGGGGTAGCAGCCTAAGTAGGGAGGCCCAGACTTCCCTCTCCCCAGCCACTTGGAGCAGCTCCTCTCGGGGAATCCCAAGGCGTTCCCAGGCCAGCCGAGAAACATAGTCCCTCCAGCGTGTCCTGGGTCTTCCTCTGGGTCTCCTCCCGGTGGGACATGCCCGGAACACCTCACCAGGGAGGCGTCCAGGAGGCATCCTAACCAGATGCCCGAGCCACCTCAACTGGCTCCTCTCGATGTGGAGAAGCAGCGGCTCTACTCCGAGTCCCTCCCGGATGACTGAGCTTCTCACCCTATCTCTAAGGGAGAGTCCAGCCACCCTGCGGAGAAAACTCATTTCAGCCGCTTGTATCCGAGATCTTGTTCTTTCGGTCATAACCCAAAGCTCATGACCATAGATGAGGGTGGGAACGTAGATCGATCGGTAAATTGAGAGCTTTGCCTTTTGACTCAGCTCTCTCTTCACCACGACAGACCGGTACAGCGCCCGCTTCACTGCGGACGCTGCACCTATCCGCCTATCGATCTCACGCTCCAGTTTTCCCTCATTCGTGAACAAGATCCCGAGATACTTAAACTCCTCCACTTGGGGCAGGACCTCCTCCCCGACCCGGAGAGGGCATGCTACCCTTTTCCGGCTCAAGACCATGGCCTCGGATTTGGAGGAACTGATCCTCATCCCGGCCGCATCACACTCGGCTGCAAACCGCTCCAGTGAAAGTTGTAAATCACGAACTGATGAAGCCAGTAGGACCACATCATCTGCAAAAAACAGAGAAGCGATTCTAAGGTCACCAAAACGGATCCTCTCAACACCTTGGCTGCGCCTAGAAATTCTGTCCATAAAAGTTATGAACAGAATCGGTGACAAAGGGCAACCTTGGCGGAGTCCAACTCTCACCGGAAACGAGCCTGACTTACTGCCGGCAATGCGGACCAAGCTCTGACACCGGTCGTACAGGGACCTAACAGCCCTTATCAAAGGGCCTGGTACCCCATACTCCCGGAGTACCCCCCACAGAACCCCCCGAGGGACGCGGTCGAATGCCTTCTCCAAGTCCACAAAGCACATGTAAACTGGTTGGGCAAACTCCCACGCACCCTCCAGGACCCTGCTGAGGGTGTAGAGCTGGTCCAGTGTTCCACGACCAGGACGAAAACCACACTGCTCCTCCTGAATCCGAGGTTCGACTATCCGACGGACCCTCCTCTCCAGAACCCCTGAATAGACCTTACCAGGGAGGCTTAAGAGTGTGATCCCCCTATAGTTGGAACACACCCTACGGTCCCCCTTTTTGAATAGGGGAACCACCACCCCAGTCTGCCAATCCAAGGGAACTGCCCCCGATGTCCACGCGATATTGCAGAGTCGCGTAAGCCAACACAACCCTACAACATCCAGAGCCCTAAGGAACTCCGGGCGAATCTCATCCACCCCCGGAGCCTTGCCACCGCGGAGCTTTTTAACCACCTCGGCGACCTCAGCACCAGAGATCGGAGAACCCGACCCAAAGTCCCCAGGCTCTGCTTCCTCAGTGGAAGACGTGCCAGTAGGATTGAGGAGGTCTTCGAAGTATTCCGCCCACCGACTCACAACATCCCGAGTTGAGGTCAGCAGCACGCCACCTCCACCATAAATGGTGTTGGTCTCGTACCTCTTTCCCCCCCTGAGACGCCGGATGGTGGACCAGAATCGCCTCGAAGCCGTACGGAAGTCATTCTCCATGGCCTCTCCGAACTCCTCCCACGCCCGAGTTTTTGGTTGCTGAGGCAAAAACTCGGGTATTAAACTCCAAACAAAGCTAAATGTGTTGTATAAAATACAGTAAAATGGATTCTTCCCCATGTGCAGCGTAATTGTGACTTTGTTACTTGGCATAGTGCAGCGCAGGTTTCCTTCTTTTAGGTCTTGTGTTAAACCCTCTGTAGTTCCTGACAACCTAAACCCCCACAGTCAAGCCATTTCAAAAACAGAGGAAAGTTCCAGTGGACGTGCAAATCACAACCCTGTTGTAGCCGTGGCTGACACGGGCAGCAGCAGTGCTGGAAACTTGAGTAAATATATTATGCTCTCTCCTTAAAGGCACTCGTGTGGTCCACAGTGTTCTTTTCCAATTGCTCTGTACAGTTTATTCTACCCCCCAGGCATCGAGTTCCCATGGAACAACTGCTGGCTGATCTTGAGTTCGGGAAAGCCCAAGAAAAAAAAATCAATAAAAAGAAAACTGTTGAGTTTTCTTTGTCACCACATCCCAACATGTTTCAGTCAGAGGGCTGTGCTGACAGATCCCCAACATGCATGTTTTCTAAAAGAGAAGAAGGTCTATTGTATAGGTTTACATCTGTTTGAAATTGCTTAGCAACTGCAGTGTGTCTGTCGGTGTAAGATGCTCAATGCATGACTGTATGTTTCACAACAATGCAGCAAAGTCATCACAGTTAGAGCTCTTCATAAACAAGCATTGACAATAAATTCAGTCAGCACTTAGCAGTGTTTCCCCTACCATTATATAGGCGGGGCGCCCCGCCCTTCAACAGAACCGAGCGCCACCTACCCAACGCTCCAACCACCTGTTGGCACCGACATAACGCTAAACTAGCAGCTTGCAATGCAGGTGCACTAGCTAAAAACCTAAAAGCAGCCTCTTCCCTCATGCTGAACACTCACACGGAGACACGCACACACCACCACCTCCACCCCCACACATACACGCTTGAAAACTGTCAGTACAAATAGCGCAAGTCTCACGTTTATCTGTCTCACCCTCCCCCATCCAAAATAAATAAAACTACAGGCAACGCGCGGCTGAGATGTTTGTCTCTCTCCTCTGCCCTGCTCCAAAACTGCGTGCGGCTTTGTCTCTGCCCCCCACCCTTCCCAAATCTGTCAGTACAAGTGCTGCGCAGCTCAGGATGTGTCTCTGTCCCTCCATCCGTCAGTCTCCTCAGTTAGAGGCCTGAATGGGAGAGCATTCCTATTTCTAAACTTGAGAAACTGGTCTTCTCTGTCCCCAGACGTCTGTTGAGTGTTGTAAGAAGAAAGGGGGATGCCACACAGTGGTAAAAATGGACTTGTCCCAACTTTTTGGGGATTTTTTGACGCCATGAAATTTTGAAACATTATTTTTCCCTTAAAATGATACGTTCTCTCTCAGTTTAAACTTTTGATCTGCGATTTGTGTTCTATTCTGAATAAAATATTAGATGTTGGCACCTCCACATCATTGAATTCAGTTTTTATTCACAATTTGTTTAGTGTCCCAACTTTTTTGGAATCCGGTTTGTAGTTTCTGGAGAATGTCTCGTCTACTCCTCCCAGGCAGGTAGCCACAGCCAAAATGGTTCAAGGCAAGAAAGTTCATGCTCAATAATCCAGGTACCAAATCCAATAATTCTCGGTCGGGTCATCTGGACAGTTCATTTTTCATAGAAACGTTTCACCCTCCATCCAGTTTCTATAAAAAAAGAAACCGTCCAGATGGCCGAGAATTATTGGATTTGGTACACGGATTATTGAGCATAAACTTTCTTACCATAACATTCTCAACTGTGTCAATATTAATAGTTTTTACTTTAAACAACAACTTTAAAATTTACAGCATTGATATTAATAGTTAATTAAATAAAAACTTTTGGGTGTCGTTATTGATGAGACGCTGACATGGAAATCTCATGTAAATTACTTAAGAATAAAAATAGCAAAATCAATTACATTACTGTATAAAGTGAAATAGTTTTGAGTGACAAAGCTTTGTAGATATTGTATAATGTAATGATTGTTCCATATTTAATCTATTGTACTGTATTGAAGTTTGGGGAAAAGCATGTAAAACAATTACAAACCCTATTTTTATTTTACAAAAAAAGAGCTATAGGAATTATTTGTAGGAAGTGCTATGGTCACCCAACGAATATATAATTTCATCAGTTGAAATTATTAAAAATACAGTATTATGATTTGGTTTAACATTAGCCTGGTTAAAACCAGACCCTTGTCCTTCACTTCGCTTTGTACTAGGGTCTGGCATTTCCCCCATAGACGATTTCTCCGGTCGATTTTTGACCGGACCAATCAGAGAACAGAAGGCGGAGTTTTGTTAGTTTAGCCTGGCGAGGTCCAGGCTATTCAGATAAATAGCTCAGAAACCACTCGGTGGATATTTTTTCTGCTACCAGTGTGTAATTATATGGCTCTAATTTACTGACTGTTGGCCTAGATGAAACATTTGAGATAAAATTCGATTTTTTATCATTTATTTTCGTAGCGCACCCGAGGCTGTTTGGAAAATGTCAAACCGAAACTATTTAAATCCAGCAGATTTGACCATTTCGTGAATTGATTTAGGAACTGTTAAGCTCAGGAACACTTCTGATATAACGTCAGCTAAGAAATGTATTTTTTCTCAGCAAAGAAATAATAGTTTTTTACCTTGTTTTCATGAAAATTCCTTCGTGGCGGCAGCCATTTTAACTGACGACGTCAGTCGACGTCGTTCAAAACTCCGCCTTCTGTTCTCTGATTGGTCCGGTAATCCGCCTTCTGTTCTCTGATTGGTCCGGTCAAAAATCGACCGGAGAAATCGTTGTCTATGGGAGAAATGCCAGACCCTAGTACAAAGCGAAGTGAAGTACAAGGGTCTGGTTTTAACCAGGCTAGTTTAACATAGTATTTTACAAGTCATGTATAAAGCTCATAAAAATATTACCCCCAAATATTAATAATAATAATAATAATAAATTCAATTTATAACGCACTTTTCATTACTGAAAATCTCAAAGTGCTACACATATATTGAATGCTACACACATTCATAAACCGGTGGCGGCAGACTACCATGCAAGGTGCTTTCCAGTCCTACCGGGAGCAACTCAGGGTTAAGTGTCTTGCCCAAGGACACAACGACACATGGTGCGGGTCCCGGGAGTCGAACCGCCAACTTTCCGATCGGGAGACTACTGCCATTACCACTACACCACGGCCGCCCTTAATATTAAATTAAAATGGGTTAAAAAAAGAGAGTCATTATAACCTGAAGGGAATGTAAATGTTTGTAAAACCTTCATTTAGAACTAGTTTGAAGGAGCCGAGTTGTAAATCAGGAAACAGGATTGTGGAGTTGACTTGATATCATTATAAATATTTCTAAAACAATTGATATGTTTTAAAAAGATGATTTAGTTAAAGTTGTTGGGAAGGTGTGGTGCAAGTGAAGGATACCTGAAGTTTTTTTGTTTTCAGTTTGGAGATTGTTCAAGTGAAGGTTGTTGTTTGTTTGTTTGTAGTTATTTTATATTTTTTAAATAAGAGGCAGATATAAGAATGTTTTTTCTTCTTTCTGCACCTTTTCATTCAGTGTTTTTTTATGTCTGATGAAATTTGTTTTATTTTGAATGAATGAATTAAAAAAAAAACATGCAGCACTGGGGGTGTTTGTTTCAGTACGTCGTAGTTTCAGGGACACGTTGGCTCAAACTTTATTGTTCTTCATCTTCTGACTCATCATATTCTATAGAGTGGAAACTTCAGATTAAACAAGTTAGATGTTCCCACCGCTATTTGGAACGACTCTCCGTCACGTTTTGCAGCATAAAGAGACCTACAGTTTAACAGATCTTAGAAAGCCGAACCACTTCCACACCGACAACTTAGTCTTTCCTCTCTTATCAGCTGTGTCATCTGCTTTCTTTTCACTTGTGAAACATTGTTCAATCATATTTTGATGGTCATGGTCACTCGTTTTGAAGCAAAAACTTAATGCGCGTTGGAGATTAGCTTAGCTTAGCCTGCTACCGCTAACGCCTGCTGGACTCGAGCTCTCCTCTGCGTAACATCTACGTCACCACGCACTTACGTATTTGTGTCGTAGCTTTTTCTGTCTGGGTTGAAACTGAAGCAGCCGCTTCAACCCGAACAGAAAAAGAAAAGTGTCAGTGAAACGCTGTAATCCTATCGAAATATCAAAAATATGCTTAAAATAAATTCATATCATCGTTATTGAATAAAAGTGTATATCGCGGACACACACACACACCACCACCTATGTGACTGAAATGGTGAGAAAAGAAGGAATTTGTCACGAGCGAATTAAAATCAGGCCCATTGTGGCTGCCAGCTCTCGTTTTTTTCCCGACCTGTCAATCAATCCAGTAGGCGTGTCAGCAAATGACCAATCGGTGACCTTAATTTGTCCTGATGGTAAACGCCCCTCGTCTGCGGAGCTGTTCTGCAGCTGCTCAGGGTGGACGCTCAAGCATGAAGTCTCAGCCCTATGTGGACAGTGCGTGCAGTTTCTGCACGGCTGACAGGACGCAGGAGTATACTGGGGGTTTTACACTTCACACATGTACTCTGTCTTACTATGGCTGACTTTCATTCTTCTTTTTACAAGTACATACCTCCACCTCTCCAAGTTCTCTTCCACCTGTTACCAGTTCTCATTACAGATCACAATGTCATCTGTATAGATAGAAACCTATTTCTGTCTATACAAGGCCTCAAGGACTTTGACCTATTTGTGAGTGATTATGGCAAAGGCTAGAACAGGTGCGATGCCTAAAAAATAAATACTGGAAAAAAGTACAGATAAAAAAATATATTATTGATTATTTTTATTATTGTTATTGACCGTCAGCTTTCCAAACCTGTCCAGTAATGGAAGCACCAGCATGGATGCAACTGGTGCTAATCAGCAGACATATCAAACCCTCACTCACGCAGCAGATGGCTCACTTTGAATCAACTTTAAACCGCAGCCCCTTGTGAACTTTGGTGCCAGAGATGAGCCAAATGGAGTGGGGAGTGTTACCATGGAGACACTGCCGGTGTTGATAGTGACGGTGATGGTAATGGTGGTGGGGGGGTGAGCTAGAGCCATTTTGTGGAATTCTACCTGTGTGGCCTTGCCTTCCCATGACTGATCAAAAACAGAGGCTCCAATAAGCTCAAATTCCAGGTAAGCGTTTCATGTATCCTACATTTCCTTTGATTCAATAAAATGGATTTTTTTAAATTATATTCACTGACTAAAGAGTCCTTTAATAAGTTTACATTTCAAGCTTTGTGTTAAAATCCAAGACTTCACAAAAAGACTGAAACAATTCATTGTTCCTTCTCCTTCCCGTGTTGTGATAATGAATGAATGCAGTGACTGTGTGTGCGTTTCTCTCTCTCTCACACACACACACACACACGCACGCACACACACACACACACACACACACACAGTTGGCACTTCCTCCTTTTCCACATATTGCTTCAAGCAACCTGAAACAAATCACCAGCCACACAAAACTCTGGACATGATGGTGCTAACTAATATGTTCTTCTAGGGGGGTCAAAATAGGGTAGAGGTAGGGCAGCCGACTGGGGACCAGAAAGTCACGGTTTGACTCCCAGCCATTCCCACATGTCATGGTGTCTCTCTGAGCAAGACAATCCCCTCCCCGGGAGATTACATACCGGTAGCTGCCCACTGCTCCACCTGGGTGTATCCCAGGTGCGATGGGTTAAATGCAGAGAACTAATTTCACCATTGTATGGGAACATACAATGGTGACAATCTCAGACTTCCCTTCCCTTCTTCTTGGGGGCGGTATGTGTGCCCAGCATATACACAGATGTTGGTGCAACCTGACTGACAATGATACTATTTTTAGCCAAGGTTGCCACGTATTATGGGCAC
>JBBPBX010006534.1:13887-31027 GCA_038048925.1 Garcialebias charrua | reverse complement strand
GGGGATCTGTATGTACATGTAACATGTGGGGGAGGGGGTCAAAATGTGACAAACATCCAGCAGCACCCAGGTGGTGAGACTGAGCGCATGGAAAGCAGAGGAAAGGGGAAAGCTGTGGAAACTTGAACTGGGCATTAAATACACAGTGACCACAGCATAGCCTCTCTAACACACACACACACACACACACACACACACACGGGCGCAGCCCACAGAAGAGACTTATGTAATACAGTTTGAGAGATTCAAACGGTCTTTCCAAACTCATGAATGGAAGCTGGGTGAGTGTGTTTCTGGGTGTGTAGTAATGGAAGCGTACAGACAGCTAGGTGACGGTAGAGAGTGCTGTGTGGGGGTTGGAGCAGCATAAATTGGTCACAGGAAGTGACAGTAAAAAATATATATGTATTTGGTGAAATCTGTATATATTTTTTATTTATAAGTGTGATGCAGTCATAGCTGACCTGCCACCTCCACAATGTCTCCTGGGACTATGTCTCTGGCTTTGATCCTCTGAACAGCCTTGCGGTTCATGCGATACACCTTCCCCATTTCCGGTTCATACTCTTTCAGAGCCTCAATGGCGTTCTCTGCATTTCTCTCCTAAGCAGAAACAATGAAAATGAAGAGAGGAGGAGAAATTGTGACAGATATTACATTTTATTTATTTGACTGATGTCGTACGCTTATCGTTACGGTCACTGTGGGTAAAAATGTTACTAATAGCCCCGAATTGAGACTTTCTCCACCATTTCTAGACAGCAACACACATTTCTTTATTTTACACTGTGTGAAAACATTACAGTTTCCTCTTCAATACCAGTGAAGCCAGGACAATATTTTACATAAATACTGTAATTTGTTCATGTTTTAATTTGACAGCCTTGTCCCTCTGTGATGAGCTTTATGGACTTCAATAGCATTATCTTAGTTTGATTACGACTCTTGAAAAAATCCATTCTGCAAAAGCTTGGGTAAACTGTCGCAGCAGCTAAGTTACCATGGATAACGGGCACTTTGATACACTTTACACAGACACAAACATGAAGAGCATATCTCACCTGCCAGACCCCAATAACAGCATTGGCAATGAGGATCAGAAGAATAACAACAGGCTCTACAAAGGCGGTGGTTGTTTCTTCTCCCTCTTCAAACAAAGCCAAGACCTAGAAAAACACATAGATCAAATAATGTTAGCTAACAAGTTTTCTTCAGCTCTCAAGAAAGCTTACCATTAAATGTTGAGGGAAAAGTGTTGTGAAGAAACCTGGGGGAAAAATCGGAAACTTTTTCTTTCCTAAACTAAGCTGCAGCTTAGGTTGAGTGAGACGTGTTTACGCAGTACAAGCCAACGTGTTCTATCGGAGGAATCCTACATTCCAATCAAACAAGTGCTGAAAGTCTTTACACCCAATATACACATTGTTGTTCTTAAAACAACAGTTTATCTCATAGAGGTTATGAAAAACTAATATCTGTTGTCCTGGGTTAGACTTTGAAGCTGAAGGAGTCCTATCGAGCCCTGTTGGCTGGTGGAACCCTGGAGGCAGCTGAGGAGTCCCGGAGGGCTAAGTGGGCCGCTTTATTAACACTGTTTAGTGCAGGTGGGATGCTGTTAGTCTCAACCAGTGATGGCACTGGGAGGTGGAAGGAATACTTGCATTGGGTGAAGTGCCACTGGATTGGCAGACAGTGGTTCTCCGCTTCGAAAAGGGGGACCAGAGGTTCATCACTCTCCTTAGCCTCTCTGGTAAGGTCTATACAGGGGAACTGGAGAAGCGAGTCAGATTGTGGGTTGAACCTTAGATTCAGGAGGAACAATAGCTATGTTTACATGATCAGAGTCAGAGATTCTTTTGGACATAAGTAATCGGATTAAATGGCCATTCAGAAAAAAAATTCATTATGTAAACACCCCATTTGGATTAATCTTTGTTGATTCAGCTTGATCCAAATTAATTTGTAATCAGATGAGACGGGTGGTTTATGCCAATTCATAATCAGAACAATGTGCATGTAAACACTTAATCTGTTCATTTTTTTTCCTATTGTGGAAAACTGACCTGACTGCACTAGGGCTGGGTGATATGGACTAAAATGAATCTCGATATATATATATATATAATATATATATATATATTATATATATATATATATTATATATATATATATATATTAATATATATTTTAGACATCTATTTACCGGTACATATATTAAATAATGATCCTTTTCAGCTGGGGGCAGCTGTGGTTGAGAGGTTAGAGCAGTTGTCCTCCAATGGGAGAGTTGGATGTTTGATTCCACCAGCAGTCACATGCTGAAGTATTCCTGAAACTCCTCACGTTCCTGAAACTCCTCATTACCTCTAGTGTGTGTCCCATCAGTGTATGAATGTGGTAAAACTAATTATTATTTGCAGAAATCTAGTAGAGTGCTGTTTGAATTGGTAAATGAGGCACAGATTGTGTTGTAAAGAGCTTTGAGTGTCTTGATAAGGTAGAAAGGTGCTTTATAGTACAGTCCATTCAGCTGCGCCTTCTTCACTTTAGTCGGCCTGTGTGAAGCTGCAGTAGTGAGCCTCCACTTGGAACCTTGAATCAGTCAGATCTGACTCCTTGAGATAAAACAAGGTTCAGAGCACATTTAGCCATGCTGTGTGCCTTTTTAGAGGAATAGAGAGAGGAAGTGCAACATTATTAAAGCAGCAGTTTATCATGTCGCTAAAGATACGGTCCTTAGCGGCTAACAAGACGGCTAACGCTTTAGCTGCTAAGCAGTGGCGGTTCTAGACCAGTTGTACTGGTGGGGCCTAGCTGGGGCCAGAGGTTTTGTCAGAGGGGCACGTTCATCTCGGAGAAAAAGACAGATTTGAAATCTTACTCTACTCTTATTTTTTAAAGCAGTGATTAACCATTGTAACCTAAGAAAATGGTTAATAAAAATCTAATGAGAAAAATATAAAACATTTTACAGATGGTATTTGTATTGACTGAAGAAAATATATTAATAAGCAAATAAAATGATAATGAAAATAACTGTTATGTGAAGTCTTGGTTCAGTTTCTCAGTCCAAAATTATATAAGGACATTGGCTGCCCTACTATCACAGCAACTGTATTCTGCGATTTTGATGATTTCTGGCAAACCGATCAACAAATGAGTCAAGATTCAGATTTTGTGTTAGCAGGATTTAATTGTAACTAAGAAACTTAACCAACATTAATAAAACTTAACTCAAGTTGCCTTTTTGGACATGCATGAATATATTTGTATTATACACTGTACAGTACTTGTCTGTACAGAGAAAATTAATCTTCTCTTGGCGGTGCAAATTCTGCAAACACAAAACATGTAACTACTTAAAACTTTTAAGTAGTTACTTTCAAGCAGTCTCTTTTTCATCACATGCTTCCAAATGTCAACAATTATGTTTGTATTCTGAATCTGTCGGTTAGCAAAATATCTTATGAACAACTGAATAGATTTTGACTAAACTTTCAAGAAATAATCACTGAATGGCTCTCTACAACTGGCTGACTTTTAAAGTACATCCAATTCAAGATGGCTGCCACAGCTAACTGAACTTAAACAACACAAAATTGACTACAACTCAGTCAATTTGACAAAAAATTAAGATAAAATTTGGTGTGGTAGTAGCTGAGATTCATTCCCAAAGCATAAGCAAAGGACTTTTAGAATGCATAAGATCTTTCTTTAAAATTATAACATTATTTGGAATCAATGGTGTCAGTCTGTTAGCAAAATATCTCATGACCCTCTGGACAGATTTTGAAAAATCTTTCAAGAAATAACGGATGTTTCTTTACTGCTAATTAACTTTTGGGTACAATTGAATTGAAGATGGCTGCAGCAGGCAATTGAAATTAACCAACTCAAAAATTGTTATAATTCAGTTAAATTTACAGATATGGAGATAAGTGATTGTTTGTTTAAAGTTATTTTATATATTCTTTTAAATAATGGGGTGATATTAGCCTGGCCCTCGCCTTCCTGCACAGCTCCGCTCAATTCTCATTTCCCTTCACTTCACAGTCTGGGACTTCCCCCATCCACAAGGATTTCTCCGGTAGATTTTTGTTCGGACCAATCAGAGAACAGAAGGCGGAGTTTTGAACGACGTCGACTGACGTCGTCATTCAAAATGGCTGCCGCCACGAAGGAATTTTCAATAAAACAAGGTAAAAAACTATTATTTCTCTGCTGAGAAAAATATATTTCTTAGCTGACGTTATATCAGAAGTGTTCCTGAGCAATCAGAGAGCAGAAGGCGGAGTTTTGAACGATGTCGACTGACGTCGTCATTCAAAATGGCTGCCGCCACGAAGGAATTTTCATCAAAACAAGGTAAAAAACTATTATTTCTCTGCTGATAAAAAATATATTTCTTAGCTGACGTTATATCAGAAGTGTTCCTGAGCTTAACAGTTCCTAAATCAATTCACGAAATGGTCAAATCTGCTGGATTTAAATAGTTTCGGTTTGACATTTTCCAAACAGCCTCGGGTGCGCTACGAAAATAAATGATAAAAAATCGAATTTTATCTCAAATGTTTTATCTAGGCCAACAGTCAGTAAATTAGAGCCATATAATTACACACTGGTGGCAGAAAAAATATCCACCGAGTGGTTTCTGAGCAATTTATCTGATAGCCTGGACCTCGCCAGGCTAAACTAACAAAACTCCGCCTTCTGTTCTCTGATTGGTCCATTCAAAAATCTCCAGGAGAAATCGTTTTCAATGGGAGGAATGCCAGACCCTAGTCTGAAGCGAAGTGAAGGACAGGGTGTGGTTTTAACCAGGCTAGGGTGATATAGGATTTTTTCTTCTTTCTGCACTCTTCATTCAATTGTTATATTTTTGATGAACTTGTTTTATTTTGTCTCTTTTAAATGAATGAATAAAATAAAATATTAAATAGCTTTACATCTGCTAAGTTCATGGCATAAACCAACACAGACATGTTCCTGTTTTTAGTATTTTACATCGCTTTATAATGTAGCTGTTTATTATGATATGATGCAAAGCCACGGAGCTCCAGCTCTGCAAACATTGCACGTTGTTGTCTTGCAGTGTTGTGTAAAATACTTCCACACAACGCACATGTTACGATGAAAAGTCAGCTAGCTGCTAGCTAAGATGCTACTCACCAGTGTTGTCAGATCTTACGACAGAAACAAGCGTCCAGCTCCATGTAAACAATCCATAAACAAACGACCCGCTCTTTGAAAACAATCCCACAACAAGCCCAACTGAGTACTCACTCAGTCCTCACGCTGTAGCTGGTTGCAAACTATGAAATGGATTTCCTGAATGTGAGATGGGTCTTGTTACTCTGGGTTCATGAGACACGCCTCCGTTCAGGAAATCCATTCCATAGCTTGAAGCCAACGTGCATCATGGAACGGAAAATATCGGCAGGTTGGATCAAAAATCTGATACGTAAACAAGGCTGGTATCGGATGGTTTCCGCTTCTTGCTCGGAGGGCGGGCCACGGGTAGGGCCAGGCTCCGTGTTACATGGGAACCGGCCCATGTTGGCCCCACCCCAGAACCGCCACAGCCGCTAAGGACCGTATCTTTAGCGACATGATAAACTGCTGCTTTAATATTGTTGCACTTCCTCCCTCTATTCCACTAAAAAGGCATACAGCACGGCTAAATGTGCTCTGAACCGTGTTTTATAAGGAATCATATCTGACGGAGCGGGTAGCTTTACACACGCTAGCTGCTATATTTACTAAACCGCTCCTCTTGCCCGAGTGCCTGCCCAAACTGGAAAAGCAAGAAGTGAAGGGGGAGCGAAGCAGAGGGCTGTGTATGTAGAAGGAGGGGGGCCGCCTGGGAGAAAGACGGCAGGATTTCCAAGTATAAAACTATATTGTTTATCGAGATAAGTCTCAACTTATATCGCTAAAAAAATCTCGATATTTAAAAAATATCGATATCGCCTAGCCTTAGACTACGCATGTGCGACCTATGTCAACCTCACTATCTCCACCGGGCTAGATGCTAATATGTCTAGGAAGCAAAACTGGTCAGTAAGCAACATTTCCACTAGAAACTTTGAAAGAGCTCAAAATGATCTGCATTACCTGTAGCTCAGTCAGGGAGTGCAGTAACATCTCCACCGTCATTAAAAACCTTTCAGGTGTCCATTTTGGGCGCTCAGGTTTGTTTACATTCATCCTGCAAGTAGAACTTTTGTTTTTTTAAGTAAAGTTTACCACTCTGCGCATGTCAGTACTGTACTTCTATTCAGAACAAAGCCCGCTGCATGTAAACGCTCGTCGTGAACAGACTGTGCCCATGGAAAAGATACATTTGAATCATTTAATCTGAAAACATTTAAAGTGTCACTACACGGCCTCTGGGTCTTTAAAGGTTCAGTATGCAGTTTCTGTAGAACTGCAGCAGTTAGAAATATTTTCAACAGGCAAAGCATTCTGATCCCTCCCCCTCAGAGCCATATGTGGCTCTGCCCCCTTGTGGTCTGTTGAATTTCAAATTCAAGCTCTGTTTTTATTGGCTGATTCAAATTCAAGCTCTGTTTTTATTGGCTGGTTACAAACTCTGTTTTTATTGGCTGGAAAATGGCGGGTCACCTTTTCTTTTTAGAAATGCTTATTTACCACCTGGAGAAGCAAGGGGACAATATTTTTTTTAATTTTTTTTCAGAGATTACCTGGCTAACATCAGTCTGTCAGGAGGTAGTGACAGAGTGAAGAAATATGTTCATAAAAAAAGCTACATACTGCAGCTTTAACTCCTCCCCCAGTCCAGATTCAAAAATCTTCACCAAAATGGGCGTTCCGATAGACAGTAGAGGCACCGCCTAAAGGAGGGGAGGAGGTGGGGGTTAGAGCGAGTAGGTGGGTGTGGCCAGGACCGTGACATGCAGCTAGCATTAGCATAATACTGTATATGCAACATGGACAGTGAACACAGCGACACAGGTCTTTTCTCCACCTCCCTCACCAGAAACTGAGGGAGACTTGGAGCAGAGAGCCACAGGTCCTGAGCCTTATCAGTTCGAGCTGCTGGCTACAGGCACTGACGCTCTTGTGCAAGAATCTGGTGGTGTGGACCGAACGGGTCCAGCATCTGAGTGGTAAATTTATATTAGCAACATAGGCTAATGTTCAAAGCAGTAACAAATTATCTTTTTTTAAATAATTTTCAACTATCTCAATCCAAATTGTAAAGCAATAAATAAATAAAAACTTTCAAAAGGTGCACCTGTGGTCACTGCAGCTTCCTCTCACCTGTAGAAAACGTGTTGTAGGGAGACGCCAAGGGTATAATTATGAATTATTTAGTACTTCCTAAAGCCCTAATAAATATACTATATATTAAAAAACACACCAATAAACCTGGTCTTGAATACACTGTGTGTGCATTTTATTGTCTTAAAAGCATTTCTCCTGTGATGTGAATTACTATGGGTATGCATTACTCTACCAGTAAAAGCACACTCAAACTTGTATCAAATTATAAAAAATGAGTAAAAATACAAACGATATACATGCTGCACTCCACATTCAGTTCAAATTAATTTTTATATAGTAAATGTGTTAAAATGGAATGCTCATAGTCAACATACCGGTAATCAATTATGAAGCTCCTTGTTCTGTCAACACTAGACCTCTGTATTGATAAATACATTTCCAAATCATACATCAAAGTCAAATTTCAAAGTCAACTTTATTGTCCAAACTGCAATATGTACAGAACATAAACTCAGTGAAACTCAATGAAAACAAACAAACTAAGAACAAACAGTAACAAAAAGATAAACTGAAGATAAACTGCTCCTGAAAAACAAACATCAAAATGATAAAAAATTAATAAAAAAATAAAATACTGCCGTTGTCACTTCTTGAACTCAAACATGATGGGGATGACTCTCAGCTACTACCACACTGAAGGTTAGCACAATATCTGTAGGAACAACTAAGCTGGATCCTATTCTGTGTTAGCTAAGGTCAATCAGCTGTGGTGGTTCTTGTAAAGTGACTTTGTGCAGGTGTGCTTTTGTTGTTTTGAATTAACTTACTGTTAATAAAATGAATCATAAACAACTAGTTTTTGTAATCAATTTCTTTATTTATTTATTTTTTGCCTCATGCATGAGGACAAATCTGGGACACGATGCAGCGGTCGACTTCCCACTCACTCCATCCCGACCCTGGATATTTGCAGTCCTGAAAAGAGAAAAGATCAAAAGTTTAATCTGAGTAAATGTAACATTTTAATGGAGAAAGATGTTGATTCAAAATTTCACAGTGTCAACAAATCCCCAAAATGTTGGGACAGGTAGCAATGAACAAATAAACAAGAATTAATGTTGCATAAACTTTTTAAAACTTTTTTTTATATAATGTCCGCCATAATAAAAGTAATAAATAAAATAATAAATAAAACATAATAATTAAATAATAATATTAATACCTGCAGACAGAGGGTAGGGTACAAAAGTAATAAATAAAACATGAATACATGTACCTGGTGAATCAGCTCTCATGTCACCTCCAAAGTGACATGTCAACATGTCTCCTTGATGCTTGATGTCTGTGAAGCACAGCTCAGAGATTCCCTGGATGTGGAACGCCTCATGGATCTAAAAACAAAAAACAAATTTTAATCACCTTACAAACAAGCATACTGTACTTGAGAAACATTACTGTTTTCACTTTGTTGATCTGTCAAACAGATGACCCAGTGCAAAATAAATACTGCTGCCCATGATACTCATTCACCAAGTACATATTATTTTATAAATACCTTTGATCCACAACATTATTTGCAGCAAAAGAACACTGTGTCTAAAACATCGTAACTAGTACAACAGCTAAAATTACCAACAGCAAGTCTCCATTGTTTTTTGATGTCGCGGTCTTCCTTATCCGAGTTCATAAGAGTTCACACACTCTGCGGTGTTCATAAGAAACACTAGATTTTTAACATTTAAACACAACTACAACACAAACTAACGTTGATCAGCAACAGAACGCCACAACCTTATGTGAGGCGAGCCACACCGAAGCAAAGCTGCAGGTCCCAAACACAGCACATGAAGAAACACGTCATATACTCAAAAGATAAATTATGGAATGAAAGGTGTAAAATGGCACTCACCTCTAAATGGATTGTAACCTGATGGTGTAAGGGTGGGTGCACATCAGTTTGAAGAGCTTTCTTGGAACATCGTGGCTCTTCTATGCTAATGCTATGTTGCTAATCCAACCCCTGAACTCTGGAGGGGAGTGACCTTCTCGGGGGAGTGGCTCCACTTTTATACACAGGCAGCAGAGGATGTGACGAAATTGTGCAAAAATTAATGACTGTGCGAATCGTAAACTAATGAGAAAATCAGGGTGCAATACCACAGTTCAACCCATAGGACTACGAATACTCGTTTTTAGACCAAATATTGCCGATTTTAACTAATACGAACAATTTCATGAAAATTAACACAAAAATAGTGCTCTGAAACATTTTAAACACATTCTAGGGAGTTTATCAGCTAAAAAAAGTTAAATTTGGGTTTTGTTTCACTTTAAATCCAGTCAAAGAATTTTGCGCAAGTAAACATACCGTATTTTCCGGAATATAGGTCGCGGCTTTTTATCATTTTTGCATGCCCTGCGACCTATATTCAGGAGCTACCTAGTTATGGCTTTTTATAAAATAAGCTGATTTGTAATCATTTATTAACAAAAATTAAACTGAGACACACTCTTACAATAATGTCAGCTAACAAATATATATTTTTAGGTGTTTATCCTGCTAAAATTATTCATTTATTAAAGAAAAGTTCAGCTCAGACACATATTTGCTATAATTTTTATCAAACAAATAATTGTTTTTAAGTGTTAATCTTCTTAAAAGCCTTGCTGTGCGCTCCTGTGGCAGACATTTGCAGCAGAGCTAAACACGGTCCACATTTTGACGTAGGTGCGACCTATATTCAGGTGCAACCTATATTTGGATTTTTCCAATTCTTTGGCAATAATTGGACAATGCGACCTATATTCTAGTGCGACCTATATTCCAGAAAATACGGTAGTTAATGAGAGTTCTGTCCTGGCCGTGGAACAATAGACCAGCTCTTTTACCTCACTAGGGTCGTCAAGGGGTCATGGAACTTTGCCCATCCAGTCTACATGTATTTTGTGGACTTGGAAAAGGCTTTCGACTGTGTTCCTTGAGGCACTTCTGTGTGGGGTGCTCTGTGAGTATGGGACGGGAGGCCCATTGCTACAGGCTGTTCAGTCCCTACAAAAGTGCTGCAAGGGTTTGGTTCACATTGCTGGCAGTAAGTCGGGACTCTCAGGGTGGGAGTTGAACTCCGCCAGGTCTGTCCATTGTCACAGATTCTGTTCATAACTTTTATGGACAGAAATTCTCAGTGCAGGGCTGGAGGGATTCTGGTTCGGTGGCCTCAGGATTCTGTCTCTGCTCTTTGCAGATGATGTGGTCCTGTTGGCTTCATTGTGCCGTGATCTTCAGCTCTCACTAGAGTGGTTTGCAGCAGAGTGTGAAGTGGCTGGGATGAGAATCAGCACCTCCAAATCTGAAGCCATGGTCCTTAGTCGGAAAAAGATGGATTACTCTCTTTGGGTCGAGGGTGAGGCTCTGCCTCAAATGGAGGTGTTCAAGTTTCTTGGGTTATTGTTCACAAGTGAGAGAAGAGTGAAGCGTGAGACTGACAGACGGATTGGTGTGGCATCTGCAATTTTGCCGACTCTGCTCCAGTCCACTGTGGTGAAGAGGATGCTGAGCTGTAAGGCAAAGCTCTCAGTTTACCAGTCAGTCTACATTTCTACCCTCACCTATGGTCATAAACTTTGAGTAGTGACCAGAGGAACAAGATCATGGGATACAGGCAGTTGAAATGAGTTTTCTCCTCAGGGTAGCTGGACTCTCCCTTACACATAGGCTGAGAAGTAGAGGAGCCAGTTGAAGTGGTTCAGGCATTTCTAACAGAGGAGAACCCAGGGAAGATCCAGGACACGCTGGAGAGAATACATCTCTCTGTTGGACTGGGATCGCCTTGGAAACCTCCTTGAACAGCTGGAAGAGGTGGCTGTGGAAAGAGATATATGGGCCTCCCTTCTCAAGTTGCAGCGCCAGCGACCTAACTAGCAGAAGATGGACGGCTGGATAGATGAACGGATGGAGGGACGGACATTGTGGCTAGCCTTTTGAAAGGCCTCAGATTGCAACAATGGTGTCCATTTCTGTTCCCAGAGGGCCACTATCATGCACGTTTTGGTCGTTTCCCTGCTCTTCAGCATGTCATGCAAAAGCGTCTTAATCACTCATTCATTCAAATCAGGTGTGTCAAAACATTAAAAATATGCAGGATAGCCTGCAAGGACCAAGATTGGGCATCCCTAACTGCTAAGCATTATGGGAAAGACAACAAAATCCACTCTCTTAGTGGTTAAGGGGAGTGGGCTGTGTTGTCTTTCCCATCATGCTTAGCGATTTTTTTTTGTTTTTCCAGCTGCACCATGAGTGAGAAGGACATGTGTGTGGTATACACCTGCCTCTTGTGTGCTGTTAAAGTTAGTGAGTTTCCTGTTGTAAGGCTCAAGAGTGTCTTCATTTGGTTTAACTCACACAATGTTAAGACGGCAGTCACAGCATGTGATGGAACACAAGTGCTCTTTGAAGCTAGATTGGAAATATCGGCAGGTTGGATCCGATATCCGATACCTAAATTATGCTGGTATCGGATACAGATACTGGATCGCATTGGCCCCATCCCTATTTTTATACAACCTCTGGATCACATTTAAAGGTGAAGTCTGCAGTTTCTGTAGAACATCAGCACTTAGAAAAAATTTCAACAAGCAAAGCATTCTGATCCCTCCCCCTCAGAGCCATATATGGCTCTGCCCCCTTGTGGTCTGTTGAAATTCAAATTCAAGCTCTGTTTTTATTGGCTGATTCAAATTCAAGCTCGGTTTTTATTGGCTGGTTACAAACTTTGTTTTTATTGGCTGGAAAATGGCGGGTCACTTTTTCTTTTTAGAAATGCTTATTTACCACCTGGAGAAGCAAGGGGACAATATTTTTTTTAGTTTTTTTCAGAGATTACCTCTCTAACATCAATCTAGTGACAGAGTGAAGAAATATGTTAAAGGGGACCTCAGATGTATTTTTTAAATTTTTATGGTATTTCTGTGGGATATCCAGACCCTATTCCTTCAATTTAATGCACAAAATAATTATTAGATAATCAATTATACCCTTTTTAATTCTGCCATTTTTAACTTTCGTTTTGAACGACCGGTTTCTTGAAGTCCACGCCCTTCAACGATCTGTTCACGCCCTCTGTAACAGCCAGTATCTGTAATGTGTTGTTGTTTTAAAATTAGCTCTTTTTTTATTACTCATTTGACTTACTGTTAGTGTTAGCTTAAGATAACTTACCGAAACCCGTCTGAGCGCGCCGCAGTTTGCTGCTCCTTTTAGCATTAGACCACCCGAATCCGAAGCTAATGTTAGCTTGTTCCTCTTCCGGTTTTCGCCAGCTCCGCTCGTTGCACGCGATGAGATTTTGGGAGTTATCGCTGTTCCAGTGAAGACAACACAAAGTTCACCAAGTGTCTCCCGTAAATTAATCTGTAAGGAGAAGGTCCTCTTGCTGCGAGCCTGCTGCGAGGCTGCTGCAAGGCTGTACAGTTGAAGCTCCGCTCCATCGCGCCGGAAGAGGGTCCCGTCGAACCCGGTCCTTCCGCCTGTGGTCCGCTCGTTTAATTTTTACCGGCTGCGCGTTGGCAGCGATCGCAAATACACTAAAAATTGAACTAAAACATAAAAATAACAATTATACTTTATTTATAAAGCCATTTAAAAAAACACAGCTGCAACAAAGTGCTGTACACATGAAATTAAGAACATATAAACAAAAGATGAGATGAAATCATGAAAAACAACAGTCATGTGTTTAATACAGAAGTGGGTTGAGCCTAACCAGGGGTTGCTAGGTGAGGGGCTGGACTCAGGTTTGATCTGATTGGCTGCGGCTTGGCTGCGGCTTGTGACGTCAATAAATGCAGGAAGTGTGAATCCTGGTGTATTTATCAAAAATAAATAAATCTACTTAGAGTAAATAAACCACTGGGTGCATTTTTTTGGCACAAGGACTGTTTTTTTATGAAGTAAATACCCAAAGTTTAGTAAAAAAAATTAAAAAGTGAATTTTGCATGTGTGGTCCCCTATTGTTAGAAAAGTTACATATAGCAGCTTTAAATTAGATTTTTATCCATTTCACTATTAGGTGACTATTTCTAGTTACTGTACTCACATTTAGAGTAAAGCCTTTTTATTAGCTGCCTGAATTGTGCTGTGTGCAATAATTTTTGCTTAGGTAAAGAAGAGGCATATTAGGGCAAAAAAAATAAAAAATAAACAAAGAGTAATAAAGACATTAGAAATGTTCAACAAACAATAGCTGAGAAAAAAAATCCATTAGAAACAAAAGACAACTACATACCCAACAGTACATATTTTTTCCACTGACTGCACCTCAAAAGCAATACTCTCATTAAAGTGAATAAAATGGACTTCTTTTATGGCGATCTGATGGAGCCTATCAAATGACAGCAGAGTAGATTCTCCGCAGAGTATTGAGCACAGGAGGATGAGTCACGGCTGCCTGAGCACGGTCGATAGCTCATCATTCCCCCTCATTTTGGACGGTAAATCTCCCTTTAGACTGAGCTGAGATTAGAGGGCAACGGAGGCAGCTCACTCAGTGAGGGTGGGTCAAAGAGACACTTGGAACAATCAGCACATGTTCCCAGAGCAGCATACATGCTGCGGTCTCAACAAATATAAGTGCAAAAGGAGATCGGAGTAGGTGCTTTTATGTTGTGACATTTACTGAGAGAACCTGGTTTAAGTATTACTGTTTGCCTTTGGAGGTTTGAGCTAAAATTTGGCTCATGATTGTGTTTAAAGCACCAGAATGAACATCTTCTCATAGATTTAAACAAAACGCCTATAACACCTTTATACTCACTGAATGCTGAAATGTGCCAACAGATGGTACCAGTATATCTAAACCTCTACAAAGAAAAATGGAAAAACAAAAGAGTTGGGACATTGTATAAATTGTAAGTAAAAACAGAATGTAATGTGAATAAATTGTCATAACTTTGCACAATGAAACAAAGTTAACTAAAAACATTTTTAAGGATAATTTTGAATTTGATAGCAGCAAGACATTAAAAAGTTGAGACGGGACTTTGTTTCCAATGGTGAGGCATCTCTTTCTCTTACAACAGTCTGTAAACATGGAGAACTGAGGAGACCAACTGCTGCCTGGAGGTTTTGGAGGCAATGCTGTCCCATTTTGCTTGATGTAGAGTTCAAGCAGTTCAACAGTCCCGGGTCTTCTTTGCCAGGTTTTTTGTTTCATGATGCATCAAATGACTTCAACTGGTGAGAGGTCTGGACTGCAGGCAGAGCAGTTCAGATTCTTGAAATCTTTTGACAATTTTGTAAACTGTAGATGGAATATTCAAAGACTTTCCAATCAAGGAACATTATTTAGAAATTGTTCTACTGTTTTAAACATTTTTTTGCAGACTGGCAAACCTCTGCCCATCTTTAATTCTTTATTTCAGCCTCAGTAAATTGCTGTTTTTATACCCAGTCCTTTCATCAGCTTTTTGCCAAATAATCTGCCGTAATTATCCTGCCATTTCTTGTTATGCAGTAGTCCCTCGAGACTTTGCTGTTCGACATTTGCGGACTCACTCTTTCGCGGGCTTTCAACGTAAGATTGTACATGACACATGACTGTCAACTTTAAAGCTCCACTGACATGTTCTTTTAACTTTTCAAAAAATGGCACAACATATATAAATATTAAGATAGACCTCTGACCGTTTTTGCTAAAATAATGTTCAATGAATGAAATTTCCTCTCAAAATATTTTAAATTTAGCGCCGTTTTTTTAGACCGTAAATCCGGATTTTCCGGTCACGTGTCAGCAGAACCGATCTGACGTCACGTCCGATACTGAACTCTGCTCAAACCGTACATTGAATGGACAAAAATATAAACGCATCCGTCGAATTTAGCCAATTAAAACTACATTTTAGCGATTTGACTTCAGTTTGGGGAAAAAAAAGTTATTTTGAGTGATGCACAACGAACGGAAAGGTTTATATTCTCCGTATTGCTTTTTTTTTTCAAGGGAGGTTTCACATTGAGCACCAGATGGCAGCAGAGCTATCGTGATAACTCTTACAGAAGCAACACGGAGAATATAAACCTTTCCGTTCGTTGTGCATCACTCAAAATAACTTTTTTTTCCCCAAACTGAAGCCAAATCGCTAAAATGTAGTTTTAATTGGCTAAATTCGACGGATGCGTTTATATTTTTGTCCATTCAATGTACGGTTTGAGCAGAGTTCAGTATCGGACGTGACGTCAGATCGGTTCTGCTGACACGTGACCGGAAAATCCGGATTTACGGTCTAAAAAAACGGCGCTAAATTTAAAATATTTTGAGAGGAAATTTCATTCATTGAACATTATTTTAGCAAAAACGGTCAGAGGTCTATCTTAATATTTATATATGTTGTGCCATTTTTTGAAAAGTTAAAAGAACATGTCAGTGGAGCTTTAATATTACTCACGTGATTGGGACGGCATGGGATAAAAAGTTAACGGGAGTGGGAATAAAACTTTACTTTGGAGAGGCACCGCCATTTTGCAGTTTTCGTTCAATAAGCCTATACTGTGACGCAAGCCAAAAATAACTACACTACCCAGAAGCCAACAGTGCTTCCAGCTGCTGCTTTCTGCTGAAATTCAAAGAACAGCAATGGAGGAAGCAAAACTAGTACAGAAACTGAGGTGATAAAAATAGTTCTGCAGCGCTCAGTAACGATCTAACGGAACAGTCAAGAATGTCACAAATAATCCTGAAGCTGAACTCATCCTCCAAGATGTAGTAGTATATTCACACATATACACACACATACATATATATACACATACATATATATATATACATACATATATATACATACATACATATATATATATATATATATACATTAGGCATGTAACGACATCTCGTTGTACGAGATCTCGCGATATTAAACTCCCGCGATATCTCTCGTTGAGAGGTAACGTTGTCTCGCGAGATGCTAATGCTAGCGCTAGCAGAGCCCCTAGCAAGTCAGCGTCACGGACAGCATGGCTTCGCCGGATGAAGTTGCTATAGAAGACGCCCCAACTACTGATGGAGGGTCCCGGTGCCGCAGACGCCTCTACATTGATGGAGGGTCCCGGCGCTGCCGACGCTGCCCCGAATGTAAAGACACGCGTGTAAACACCGGTGTGACCGGTGTTGCCAGATAGAGTCCCACCCACCCAAAGCACTCTTTACCCGCAAAAGTCAGAAGGAAAATCGCGGTGAACCGCCCAATCTGGCAACACTGGTGAGTGACGGCTGCAGATTCAGCGCTGATGCGGATATTTATGTTCAATTTTTGGAAAGTCCTGCGTGAATATCTATTTTTTTTAACAAAGTTGAACGTTCTAAGGTCTAAGGAGATTCAATCAGTAAAATGAAGACATCAGTTGGGTTTGTAATACATGTTAAAACAGAATAAAAGCCTTTTTGCGGCATAAAACCGATCTTTGAAGTTTTCTTGAACTAATGTTAAAATCTCGTCTCGTTCTCGCGAGATCTGTGATTTTCTCGTCTCGTCTCGTGAGTTTTGTGTATCGTTACACCCCTAATATACACACATATACATACATACATATACACATATATACATACATACATATACACACATATATATATATACACATATATATATATATACACATATATATATATACACACATATATATATATACACATATATATATATACACATATATATATATACACATATATATATACACACATATATATATACACACATATATATACACACACATATATATATACACACATATATATATACACATATATATATATACACATATATATATACATACATATATATATATACACATATATATATATACACATATATATATATACACATACATATATATACACACATATATAT
>JBBPBX010006533.1:48329-68222 GCA_038048925.1 Garcialebias charrua | reverse complement strand
TGCATTAAAGGAGTAATACCCTACTTTATAGCAAAGGTGACCATGGATATTGGAGAGCAGGGACCCATACGATCGATTTGGAGCGAGGAATGAAAAAAAAAATCAACATGATTCCAAGCCAGGCATTTCAACTAAAAAGTATTACCGTATTTTTTGATGATTGCTTCCAATCTAAAGAATCACTATTCAAAATTCTGATGATGTCTTTATTTAGGACAAGGAGCAGTGAGTGAAGCAAAACTTCAGTGCCACAGATGCTTGATGGATGTGTGATCTCGTTCCTTGTATGGAGCACATTTGCATTTACATTCCCAGCACTTCCTTAGAAAAAAAGAAGGACTTTTGTCCCGAATCTCTGTGCAAAACAAAGGCGTTCTTATGAGGAGGCCCGACAAATAGTCCCTGCTTCTCCCTCTCCCAGACTGGACTTAAATACTCTTCATTCCATCCTCATTCATTAAAACCCCCACGCCCACAACCTCAGCGCCATACGGGGCGATGAAATACCTCGCAAAATAAAGGAGCCGGACTTGGCATAATGATTGCTGAAGCTGTTTACTAAAAATGCTGCTCGCTCGGCTTTATTACAGACGGAGACGGGAAAAATAAGAAGCAGAGGAGGAGAAGGAGGAGGGAGAGGACAGGACAGAAGGGAGGGAAACTGCCAACATCAGATTAAAAGAAGAGGCAGGGAAAAAATAAAGACTGGCTCAGTTGATTTACACCTTCATTACTCTCCCCTAACTCTGCTTATTGCAAATCATGATGCTGCTTTATGAGCTGAGTCCTCCATCACGACAAGGCCGCGAAGGCAACGCTTTAGTTCATAAAGCAAGCTTACAATAACCGCCAAACTGCAGCGCCCAGCCTACTAATCCCACCAAACCCAGCTGTCAGAGGGGAAGGGAAGTAAGACAGAAGTCACTCGTTTCCTGGCTCGTTGCCTGTGGACGTCACTTCACGGCTTCTCTGAAGCAAACCAGGGAAGCGTGACCTAGTGAGTGCAAACCTCCTTGGATATGTTTAGAAGGAACTCACAGCGAGTGTTTAATGTTAGGTGAGCACTGCCAGATTTAAGTCAACAAACACGTAAGGCGCTGGAGGTGTTAGCTTACTGTCTCCCCATGTGGAAAAGTAATAGAAAAAAACATATTAAAAAAAGTAAGCCTTATATCATCCCAAGTTTATGTTTTTTATATTGTACAACATATAAGGCTTACCTGTATATGATTTACTCTTGAAAGTGGCCACTTTTGCATTTATTTCATACAATATAATAAAATGAATTTCACAAGAATCATATGAAAACCATGTGTGTTGTATACATGGAAATAATAGTGGCAGGGCTTCCGACTTGGGACCCGAAGGACGCGGGTTCGCGCCACGGCCACTACACACCTTGGGGTGTTTATGAGTGCACACCTAATTCTCCAGCTCCCCGGGCGCTTTCTATGGCTGCTCACTGCACCACCTGGTGGTGGTTTGGTTAAATGCAGAGACGAATTTCGTCTGTGTATGGGAAACATACACAGATGACAAAAAAGGACATTATTATTATTATTATTATTAAACTTATATTTTCCACATGTTTCATATTTTTTTTCTTTTAAAGAACATAAAAGAAAGAACATTTACCGGCTATACATATAGGCATTTTTTCTGTATTTCTTTTATAGACTGCACTGGAATGGTAGATTTTTGTGTTTTACCGTTATAAGATCAATTTTTTTTGTCACTTTCTAATGTGACGTGTTTATTATGTTAAATTGTTGGAAACTACATGAAACCATAAACATACATAATTTTTTTATGTTATACAATTCTCATAAGCTGACATTTCATTTATGCCTATAAATATATATGTAAAGGTACATACTCATATAAGTTTTTTATAAATACTTTTTGTTGGTAGCCATTAAAAAAATAAAACATATAAAGACAACATAAATTTCCCTCCAAAAACATGTACTTTGAATACAAAAATCTTATATGTAATAGTATTTCTTCATATATGTAAAGTATAAGTGTTTTACAAAGATATAGTTTAAAATTTAAAAGAAAAAAATATGAAACATATATGGAAAATATAAGTTTACATATTATTTCCGTGTATACAACACACATGGTTTTCATATGATTCTTGTGAAATTCATTTGATTATATTGTATGAAATAAATGCAAAAGTGGCCACTTTCAAGAGTAGATCATATAAGCCTTTTATGTTGTACAATATAAAAAACATAAACTTAGGATGATATAAGGCTTACTTTTTTTAAATATTTTTTCTATTACTTTTCCATATGGGTCACCACTACCTAGAGAGGCGGTGGATGCTCCAAAAGCTGTGTGTGTTTAGTTAAAAAGCACAATGTGTTCACTTATCCACTTCTATTTACTGATCCAAAGGAAGGGTCTTTACTTTGTAGTTTACATGCACTCTTTTTCTCCAAGTGGCTTAATTTGTGTCCATGTGCATGGCAGACACATCTAAATAAAATGGTCATTGTTGAATGGACCTTGTAAATCAGTTTTATCACACATAGTGTGTGTGTATGGGACACACCAGATGAAAGTGCATGTGACAGCCTGCACCAGCCCAGCCTGTTTGACTCACACATGGAGCATGGTTGACAGAAAAAGTTGACAGAAGCTCCACCGACGTCCATTATTTATGAGAGCGAGGATATCTACACTGCATTTAACAAGTGTCTGCTTCTGCTGCTCTGGGTTGAGTTCTGACACCGTATTCTGTGCGTCCAAGCATTCACACAGCTACACACTCATTTCCTGCTGCCTTGTGTTTGTGTGAAAAGCTGATAGGCAAGTAGACCAATGTTCTGGTCTACCTTTGTTTCAAATGCACGAGAAGGCTCATTGTACATCTAATCTAAAGCCAGCATCTCACTGGGTGGGAACTGTATAGAAGACATAGCTATTTCACATGCCTTGGTGAGTTGAAGGCAAAGTTTAAAGCCAACTTAATAAAGTTGCAACTGCTCCCAATGGGCCTTAATTAAAACTCACGAGGGGAAGTAGTTAAAAGTCTCCACTAAATTTTTTTAATTATCTTCAAAAAGCACATACTGTACACCCTGAACTGTTGCCAATTCAAACATATATAGAATATGTGTTCCTTGATGTAAAGAAGTGCTATTTTCATGCAACTCTATTTATGCTTGCTAACAAATATTGACTTTGATACCCAACAAAACATAGAATAACATCAGACTAGACCAGGGGTCTGCAACCTGCGGCTCTGGAGCCACATGCGGCTCTTTGGTCCCTCTGCAGCGGCTCTTTCAAGCTTTGACCAAACTAAATTTTATTGGTTGTTATAACAACAACTAAAAGGGTTAGTTTTAGCAGTTTTCTTGTAATTTATTTAGCAAATATATGGATACTAGAAACTAAAAAAATCCCATAAGAATGCATAGTTTGTTTTAATTTTTAAAAACTGGGCAAAAACTATATTGTTTTTCCTTCTTTACAAGAATCTCATCTTTTATTTTGTCATAGAATGTAAAAATATCAATAAATGTTAAAAATCATTACCGTAGATATTTTTAGTAAAAAAAAAATTGTTTTTAAATGTCCAGAAAAGTGCCCTCCAACAAACTTAAAGTGGTTTGTGGGCCACCAGTTGAGAGCCCCAGTTGTAGCAGGTATTGTGGCTCCGGACACGTTTAATTTAATGAACAAAGGGACAGAAATGGCTCTTTTGATCGTAAAGGTTGCAGACCCCTGGACTAGACATTAGGCTGTTGTGACTACATTTCACTACACCAAAATAAATAAATAAAGATCATCCCTACTGCTTGGCATGATTGTGAACAAGGTAGAGTAAGTGGCAAGGACTAGGGGTGAAATGGGAATAAGCCTTTATCTTGATCTCTAGATCAGTGGTTCCCAACCCTGCTCCTCGAGGAATGCGTGCTTTAGTTGTTTCCCTGCTCCAACGCACCTGATTCAGGGATGTAATTACTTACTCAAGCACTGTAAAAGCCTGTTAATCACTGATTCACTCAAATCAGGTGTTCCAAAGCAGGAAAACAATGAAAGCATGCAGGACGGTATTTCCCAAAGACCAGAGTTGGGAACCACAGCTAAATTTGGAGTTGATCAGTGCCCTTTAGCACCAAGACCGCACACCAGCAGCTTCCTTAAACCCCCTCTGCAGACCTACAGCCGAGAGGAATGACCATCTGCTTGAAGTAATGCTTTGACTAATTGAATCTGAGTAAGTTGAGCAACTGATGTCTCGCAGGACCAAAGGTCTAGTCACAATGCTTCAGAATAAAACTATTCAGTCAGTGACATCACAGGCAGCTCAAGTGCGCCTCAGGCATAGATGGTTGTCTCTAATATGATTGCTTAGAGTGCTGCTCTAAGCTCAACACCACCAGCAGCACCGCCGCTTCTCCTAAGAGCACCGATGCTAATGAGAGGTGCAATGTAATTAATACAAATGGAATGTTTAATGCAATTTTTCCATTTCAAAGAAACTCCCCAGGCATCTTTCCCAACAATAGATTCAACTCCCTTGCATTATCCTCAGGCAAACAATAACCAGAGTTTAGTGTTGCCTTCGTTTGATCAAACTCAATTACAACGGAGTGCTCAAAGCGCCTCTACCAATGGAGCGGACTCTGAGGATGCCTGTTCTTGAAACTTCAAGGTCTTGTGGCAGGTCCTGCTCTATTTTGTCTTTGATGGACAGTTGCATCAAACAGTAATTGGAGGCTTTGGAGACCTGTACATGTCTAGTTGTCAGTTCTTCGTGTCAAAGCTCAGTGTTCAGCTTCTTGGGGTCGTCAAGGATGACCTTTACACAAAAGGGACAGGTTGCTGGCTGAGAGACACCCTGGGTATTATTTAGCCTGAAACACTGGCGCTATATTATTATTGTGAGTCCCATGTTGCTGCAGAAAGCTTGTATTGTGTCCTTCCCTCAGGAGTATGTGGTCCCACAGCAACACATGAACTGTGATTCGACCGGTAGCTCAAACTGAAGTCTTTCTATTTGTCTCATTCACAATGTACCATCCTAATGTTATGAGAGGTAGAACAATGGTAGAAACCTCTCCTTCTTTTCTCTGGGGACCGAAAGTAAATAGGACCTTTGCTGATGTGTTTGCCTGTTCATTTAGAGCACCTCAGAATAGGGCTTTCACGTTGTACTTCTCTGAGAAAAATTGAAAAAGGGGGAAAAACGACAAAGGCATTCTGCTGCACAATAGGAAAGAGGCTCACAATAGAGTCCAGATATCATTCACAACATAGACAGGAGGCCATTATCCACAGAAGGAGGGGCCCGTGTGGCAGTGACAGAGGAATTGTGCGCACAGCGCTGCCACCAGGACAACAGTCTCCCTGAAGCTATACGGGCAGGTTTTCGGCAGCACCAATGCCCGCTGGGTTGAGGTGTTCCACGTCTTCTGCAATAACCTGGATCATTACTCCTGGAGGCTGTTAGAGGGGAAAATCACATCATTCTGCTTCTACTGCTGTCAAGAAAAACTGACATGCTAAGAGTCACATATGCACAAACAGACATGCAGCCTCACACTGCTGGGGGAATTGGAAGGGGTTAACGTATCGTCCCCGCAGCCAGAGTTGCCTGGAGCTGACAGTTCTTGTTGCGTCTGCCTCGCCCAAGCAAAGAGGGCATCATTATCACCGTCTTTTCTTGTATCTTTCTCCGTTTTCAAAGTATACATCAATGGAGTTTTGTCTCTTTATAGTCCCACTCCTGGATTTTCTGATCTGCCATTACCCGCTCCTTACCCAGCAATCAATAACGTTCCCTGCAAACACGGAAGCCCAACAAGTTCTTGGCTGTTTTTACTTTACTTTCTTAAAAGTCTCAAAAGTCGAGTCAGTGTCCTCCCCCCACCCAACCTTTCACCTCCCTTCCCTCTACCCACTCCTGTTACACTTGCTCTTCTTCCATACACTTATTAACTGGCTGTCATGTTCAGCAGCCTCCCCCCAGACAGTGTTTAGCGTTCTTCAGTCCACTTACTGCAGCCAGAGTTAAGCCTCTGGGCTTTGCTCAGACAGGAATCCAACTAGAAGTAGGGGAAAGGCAGGACCCGCGGACATGATCTGTCTGCTGTACTCAGTCAAACTCTTCCTCCTGAACTAGCTACCTGAAGGCAGCAGTGCCCAAATCACCCAAATCATACAAGAAATTACTTTCCAGAGGGATTTCTAGTTGCTGTAGTACAATCTGCTGAAGCTGAGTGGCAGATTATAAAAACTGTGAGTGAATTCAGGATTAAAGGGGGGATAAGACAGAGCATTCACTTTTGACGTTTGGCGTAGTATACACTGGGTATATTACTTTTACTATAGTAAAAGTAATATACTTTTACTATAGTAAAAGTAATATACCTTATATACCTAAAAGTAATATAACTCATTTCCAGCACCTTGATATAGCTAAGTAGATGCTATTTTGACTGTTAAAAACAATCTATAGAATTTACCCAAAAAAGGTGAGGTAACAATTTGCACTTAGTTTATTTGGGTACATTTAACTAAATATTTTTTAGTAAATTGTATCGAATGTCATCAGCTCTGAAACACCAAAGTAAATTAGGTAAAATCTACCTATTTTTTTGGGATACATTTAAATACTAATTACCTTCATTTTTTTAGTAAAAGTAATGCTTTTTTGTTATCGTGGATGCACTTAGTTTATTTGGGTAAATTTAACTAAATAATTTTTGTAAACTATGTCTAATGCCAACAGCTCTGAAACACTAAAATAAATTAGGTAAAGTCTACGTAACTCTTTTGGATACATTTAAATACTATTTACCTTAAAAAAGTTAGTAAAAATAATGCTTTGTATTGTGGATGTACTTCATAATTTTACATAATTATAAACTATAAATAGCTATTATCTACTATGTGAAAGAATTACACAAAAATGCATTTCAGACAGTAACATTTCAAATAAATTTTGATTTAATGAACAACATGCTCAACAAACAGTACCAAACGATCCCATATACTCATTTCCAGCACCTTGATATATAGTAGATGCTATTTTGACCCAAAAAAAAAAAAAGATCAAACTCTTCTATTTTTAAATACATTTTTACCGCAGTAAAGTTATATTTTCACCTCTGTCACTTAATCTGTATGTCTGCATGGAGTCTGAGAAAAGGCATGAACAAATGTCCATGAAATTCGCCACCAAGCTCAGCCTCGAGCCAAGAACAGTTGATGAGATTTTGATAGTTATCTGTACCTGTGATTTCTACTATTAGATGATTTTTGTTTCCGCACCCTCACCTCCTCCCTTCTTCATATATTGGATATAGAGATTTAATTCCAAATCCAATTCAGAGTCTTAACAGTGCCCCGACAGGGTCGAGAAATTGAAACCTCAACTTTAAGACACGTGGAATGTTTTGTGTCCTTGGGTGTAGGAGTTTTTTGTTTTTATCGTTTTGTTTCTATTTTAGTGGCAACCAAGTAGTGAACCTGCAGTTGTGCAGTTCCTGAATTTGTCTTCCGCCCTTTCGTTTTCCACCCTCCGCTCTTCCCTCTCCTTCCCAGGTCAAATGATGTAAGAAATGAGACGTGGCTGGTGAATAGACTTTCATGCCCCCCGCTTTTCCAGTGTCATTTCCGTAACTCTGAAAATTGTGCCATGGTCTACAGGGCTTTGTTGTAAATCACTATCTCGCGCTGTCAGACTGCAGTCTGCTGCACACTGTGGATGCCTGGCTTTCCGTTGCCTCCTGGGTGACTAATATAGCTTGTTAAATTGTGCTGAGACGCGTGCGGGGAACTGAACACCTTTGCACAATGTTTGTTGTCTTGCATTTCCGCCTCCTAAACATCGGCCAGCTCATCGGTTCATCTTTAAAGCAACATCGTTATAGCTAAAAACGTTCACCAAACTCTGCAAGTCTGTCCTGTCACAAGCTTTGCTGGTGATTCAGTGAGACGAGCATCTCCTCAGCACCACTACAGTGTCACAGTTTTGAAGCTATCTCTCAGTCTCCTCATAATTAGAAAAGCTGTGGAGCTCAGCCACAGTTTGGGGGGGTTCTGTTGGCAGCGGTGCATTATCCAACATTGGCAGCAATCTACGCTGTCTTCCACCCCGAAGACACAAATCTAAGTGGATTCGTATGAACATATGGTAGAAAGCTGGACATTCACAACCAGTTTTTGCACCTTATGCACCAGTATTTTGTCTAGAGCCGTGCATGCGCAATTGCACACACATACAGCCTTCGTCTGGTGCCTTTGCGAATAGATTTATGAGTGTATTTTAGTGTAATTGGTGTTCACCTACATGAAGCAGGAAGAGCTAATTACCCATTGTTAAGTGAGGTATAAACTGTGAGATCAACCCGCATTTATCTTCTTAGCTCACTGAGAACAAAACGGGCCTTTTTTTTTTTTTAGGTGGGATTTGACTCTCGTTGCCATAATCCTGTTCTCAAATCCCCTAGACCCATCTAACTCGGTGTTTTAGCGATGAAACATTTTCAATCTAAGACTCGGATTAGTCTTTAAACATTTGTTGGCCCCCTGTCAATGGTAATTTAACTTAAAAACGCATGTCACAGTTTCTGCTTCCTGTTTGTATATACTGTACAGTGCATCGGTGGGCGAGAAGCACGTCTCGCCTTATGCTGGTTTCTATGCAATTACGTTTCTGACTGCTCCATAAATAGATGCCTCTGAAGGGAATCTGTCTCATTAGGAAGGAGCGATTATGAAGTTGCCACTCTACCACACAAGAAAACTCGCTCAAACAGCCACAAAAGACCTCAATACATGAAAGGCAGCATTACGGTGAATGGGGATGAGAAACTTTCAGCCTGATGGGTTCTCCTGAAATAGTTACCGGTAGGTAGTGGTGGGCAACGCTAGTCCAAAAATTAGTTCCGCAATTTCTAAAGCGCTTATTAAGTTATTTAGGTCCGCAATTTCAAAAGCGCTTATGTCTTAAGAAAACTAGCGGAAGCTAATTTTAAAGCGCAAGTTCAATTTGACACTTGGTAGCCAGCAATAAGTTATACAATATTTGCACTACACTGCCAACTAACGGTGCATGAACTGTTATACACCTTCATCCTACCTATAACCGCGAATTGCTGGGGATGTCATTTCCTAAAATAGACCTTTCGCTCATGGTCTAAAAATTAAAAAGGTGTTGAATGTGTTGAGGATTGTTATTTCAGCTGCTTGTTTGTCTTTTTCTTTTGTTTATTGTAGATTTTTCATTAAAAATGCATCGATAAAGTCATTTTAAAACTGTTTCCTGGAAAACTGAAGCGCTGCAATGCATTATGGGCACATGACGAAAGCAAAGCACCATTGCCTTTCTGCTACGTAAGCAGACACAGCAGCATTGTGGGAAATGTCTGTAAAATCAGAACCATGACTGAAAGCAACAGGAAGAATGGACATACAGTATACCTTCTCTTAATGATTGCTGTTAGTTGGGAGGGGAGCTGTAGATTGGATCATGTGCATTGTGAGTCATAACAGTTCAACTTTCCACTGTTCAAGACAATGAATACTGATAGATAATTAGTTATTAGCGGTACTGCATTTTAAATAGAAAAAGCGCAAATCTGCTTATGAAATACAAAAATTAGTAAATCCGCTAAAGTGCAAACAAATTGTATAGGTCTGCAATTAGCGGATTTGTGCTTTAGCGGGCTGGTGCCCACCATTGCCGGTAGGTAAGTTTTATTCTGCACAAAAGAAGAAAAAAAAGAGGCTTAGTTGGCTAGCACAGACAGCAGCGACTCCAGATGCATATTTGGCACGAGCAAGTCTTTAGCATCCTTGCAGCACAAACATCTCACATCTCACAGAGCATGGCTAACACACTTAAACAGCCAAGGTGCTTCTACCAAACTGCAACTCCCAAGGGAACATTCTGCTACTGACTCCAAGAGTTTGTGAGCAAATACATATCAGTGCCACATGCTGCACACGTGGGCTCAACAGTCAACCGGACACTCAAATACCAAAGGGGAAAAGAAGGCCAGAGACGTGACCACAAGGGATCAGAGGGTGCATTAGCACCAACAGCAGCTGATAGGATTTCATCAGCTCCAGATGCCGACGTGGAGAGGACCAGAGCCGCTCGATGTGATGAGCAGGACATCAGTGATGCAGCCCATCTGGAGCACACATAATGCAATCAGCCTGGGTCAGCGGTCATCGCTGCCTGGCCGTCAGTTAAACCCACCAACCTGTGACATCAGTGCTCGCAGGGACAGAGCACATCGACTCCAGCTCTGTGAACACACCCCACCACACACACACACACACCCTTCAACTTCAGCACACGAGTGAAGCCATTTGGACGAAGGACATGGTGAAATGTGAGGGACTGCCTAATGCGATCTGCGCTTCGCGGCGTCTAACACCGACGGCTCTGATGCTTCTTGTCACGTCGGCCCCGCCGAGTCACATGTACACATCTTCATAACGGTGAAAACACACACACCACGGCATGCGTGTGTGTGATCCCCCACCAAACATGCACACGCCAGGACTCTGTTTGCATGCAGCGCCTTTAAATATGCAGCAGCTCCCAACGGCGCCCTGCTCGACTTTGATCAGCCACAGATTCCCTTCCACCTCTGTCCCTTTCATCTCTCAACTTCAAAACCTGGACACACACACACAAAAAGAAAAGAGAAAACCATGTTCTGGTTGAGACGGACCATCTCGTTTCACCAAGCTGTTCTCTGGATCACACAGAAACAAGGAGGAAGCTGTAGTTAAAGAAAGACAAGCAACGAGCTTGACCTTTTCTTTTCCAAAGTGAAGCCAGGGCCGTCATCCCCATGGCTACTTACAATGATGTATGTAATCTCAAAAAGTGTGAACGCTCATCGCAGAATATCCCAACACAAACAACTTCTTGTCACATCACCACGTTTTCTTCTTCCAGCGTGAAGCAATCCAAAAGAAAAGGTACAGCAGAAACTTTTTCCCATCCCATCCTGAGGATTTCACCACACCTCTCTCCCCCTGTCACTCCATGATGGGCTCTCAAGTAAAACAGCCAACTTCATTCCTGTTATAGTGCTGCTGCATTATTCAGCAGCGGCATTAAATATTCAAAGGCACATCAGGGAGAGCCCATCATCTGGTTGTCAATAACGCTGGAGGACATGTTGTTTTTAGAGGCTTGACTCCAGAGGTGTTCTGCTTTCAATGAAGAAGAATGAGCAGGTGGGGCCTGCTGCTGCTGTCCCACCTGCACCAGCTCACCCAGTGGAGCTCTCCCAGTGAGCACACATGCGTCAAGTTTCACGTGATACGAAGCGTAAAGGGGGACTTGGCAACATGCTTCATCATTATTTTTTATTTGAAAAATGTACCAGGATAAGAACAATTTAAAACATATAAAAGTTAAATAACCCTATGCAATCTCAACAAAAAGGCGGTCTAAGCGCAAATAAGTCCAAACACCCCGCCTCCAATTGATTATGAAACCATTGTTAGTCCATTAATTACTCATGTGCAAAGAGATAATTCGGTTTCAAATGCGGATTTGTTTCTTTAACAACAACTTTGCTCTGGATGTGTGCGCAGCAGAGGAACCAGCTCCAGACGCAGAATGACATGAGAATAAACGCGTTTCCACGCAGTGTTTAGGATCCAAGTTGGAAATAAATCCCGCTTACCTGACTGATGAAGTTTATTCTAGTAAAGGGTAAAAAAAAAAAAAAAATTAAATAAAAAAAGGTTTCCAGGATAAAAATAAAGGAAGGCGCAGAAACGTGCGCCGGAGCTGCGTATCCGCGCGGGGCTGCGGCTCCTGTTGGCCGGTGTGTCCGCTGACTGCGCCTGATCAGCCGCGCTGCATCACTTGTGTTCTGTGTGGATGTCAGGGAGGCTGAGGGGACTCAACCCTCCCATTGGCTGCCATTCACAAGTCCCCGGCAGAACACCGAGGAAAAGCGAGGTGGGGGGAGGAAAACACGCGCGCGCACCCTCACACACTGAGGAGCGACATAAACAAAAGAGATGGGGACAGATGTGTAACTGCAGGTTTGAATCCAGCTGCTCTGAACTCCATCAATACATTGTCATTATGTTGTTGAGGCAGCAGAGATCGCGTTGCATTAAAGGGACATTACGACCAGTTCAAAATGGGGTTCTTGGAAAAAGTATGACTAATTAGTATCTTACCTGGCGTAGATACAGTAGTTTTTTTTTTTTTTTGGCGCAAATTCAGAACTGATGAGTATGAAACAAAATCTGTATAGGTATCTGTATCTGTATCAACTGTCTAAAACTTATAACTCAGTTTTGGATTTGATTCCGAAACGTTTTACACCGGATGGGAGCAGGGATGCCTTGTCTGTAAATTAGACTAACAAAGTTCTCTGAGTAGCCCCTGTTGTTGTTTGGGAGGTGTTGTTTGTCAATTTACATACAGTTTTGTGTCTTCTAACAGAGACCTCAAGGGAACCTCCTACTGTTTAAGGTGTGATCTTTCAATTTACATGTATGTGTTACAAACCCCCCTTTGTTAAGCTGGGATGTGTCGTTTTGTCAATTTAAATAGAATGGGCATGTTAGTTAATTTGTGGTGTTATCTCAGTTTCCAATTTCATATGTTGGTGCGTGACTTGTAAGCCTGTATAAAACTTCTCGTTCTCACAGCTTCCATTCAGAATTGAAAAAGACTTCTGGACAGAAGTCGAAACGTTTTCTGCAACAAATAAAGTCCAGTTGATCCTGTATTGACGCTGATTTCATCATGTCNATCTGTATAGTGGACATTTGACCAGAACGTGGAAGTTGAAGCAGCTTCCCAAGTCTTTGATTTTATACATCTACCTTATAATTTTGCTAGTTTTTTGATACTTTGTAAAAAAAACTTTAAAAAAAAAACTATGTATCTCTCTTTTGTATTTCTCTCTTTTGTTTTTCTATTGTACATTGTTTAAGGAAATTCTACCATTGCTGTTCATCGTTCTTTAGTTTTAGCAGGTCGCTTTCGTAAATGAGCCCTCGAGGCTCAATAAGATTTACCTGACTAAATAAAGGTTGAATGAAAAGTTTTCAATCCCACTCTCTGATTACTTTATTAAACAAAACTTTACCATTGTTTAAACACAAGCGTCTACACCTTAGATCTTTTTTCTGATTTTTGAGTTCTGTTGATTCCTTACCTGCTGCTTTATGTTCAAATATGATATTTTCTGACACATTTTTTATTTATTAATTTCAGATAAATAAAAAAAACACAAGAAAACTATTTACAAAACCAAGTAAATAAAAACAAAACAATACATGAAATGAAAGGAAGCAGAAGAAGAAAAAATTAAAATCTCATTATATCTGCCCCTTCTTTAACAAAATTAATTCAAACAATTAATTCAAACAACAATAATCCTCAGAAAACACAACACAATAAATAACTCATCACACTTTACCATATACAGTATATTAATTTGGATATAAAACAATTTATATGTTTTTTTTTCTTCAGAAATTTACTGTATTTTCCGGCCTATAAATCGCAGTTTTTTAAAAACTAATTTTCATGTCCTGCAACTTATGGGGCGAAGCAACATATTTATGGATTTTCCCCCATATTTTTAGACCAATTTTTGGCTGCATATGACAGTTTCCATTCATTCTGACGAAAAAAATGGAGCAGTACCACTTTCGGCCGCTAGGGGCAGCAGTACCACTTTCGAACGGTAGGGGAAGCAGTACCACTTTCGGCAGCTAGGGGCAACAGTACCACTTTCGGACGGTAGGGGCAGCAGTACCACTTTTGGCCGCTAGGGGCAGCAGTACCGCTTTCGGGCTAGGGGCAGCAGTACCACTTTCGGCAGCTAGGGGCAGCAGTACCACTTTCGGCCGCTAGGGGCAGCAGTACCACTTTCGGCCGCTAGGGGCAGCAGTACCACTTTCGGACGCTAGGGGCAGCAGTACCACTTTCGGCCGCTAGGGGCAGCAGTACCACTTTCGGCCGCTAGGGGCAGCAGTACCACTTTCGGCCGCTAGGGGCAGCAGTACCACTTTCGGCCGCTAGGGGCAGCAGTACCACTTTCGGCCGCTAGGGGCAGCAGTACTACTTTCGGCCGCTAGGGGCAGCAGTACCACTTTCGGCCGCTAGGGGCAGCAGTACCACTTTCGGCCGCTAGGGGCAGCAGTACCACTTTCGGCCGCTAGGGGCAGCAGTACCACTTTCGGCCGCTAGGGGCAGCAGTACCACTTTCGGCCGCTAGGGGCAGCAGTACCACTTTCGGCCGCTAGGGGCAGCAGTACCACTTTCGGCCGCTAGGGGCAGCAGTACCACTTTCGGCCGCTAGGGGCAGCAGTACCACTTTCGGCCGCTAGGGGCAGCAGTACCACTTTCGGCCGCTAGGGGCAGCAGTACCACTTTCGGACGCTAGGGGCAGCAGTACTACTTTCGGACGCTAGGGGCAGCAGTACCACTTTCGGACGCTAGGGGCAGCCGTACCACTTTCGGACACTAGGGGCAGCAGTACCACTTTCGGACGTTAGGGGCAGCAGTACCACTTTCGGCCGCTAGGGGCAGCAGTACTACTTTCGGCCGCTAGGGGCAGCAGTACCACTTTCGGCCGCTAGGGCAGCAGTACCACTTTCGGCCGCTAGGGGCAGCAGTACTACTTTCGGCTGCTAGGGTCCACCGACCGTTCTCAGCTCATGTGTCCGAAAAAAGTAAAATTGTAAATTGATAGCTGAGACAACACACACACATACCTGGGATAACACACACATCCTATGTAAATTGACAAATCACACATCCCACCTTAACAGTAGGGGTTTCTTTTAAGGTGGGATGTGTGATTTGTCAATTTACATAGGATGTGTGTGTTATCTCAGCTTTCAATTTACATAGGTTTGTGTGTGTCATCTCAGCCTGTTATAACTTCACTCTGACACAGCCTGCTCTTTGAATTGATAAAGCCCTCTGGATAGAGGGTGAAACGTTTTCTGTAACAAATAAAGTCCAGTTGTTTTTGTATTGAACGCTTTTTCTGATTTGATCATGTCCTGGATGACTGAGAATCTTCACCAGCATCTCTTGAATAGCTAAACAGATTCGTTGAAACCACACAACTGATTAACTTCTGGAGTCAACCCAGCGTTGGATCGCCAGCACATCTAAACAAATGGTTCTGACTGATCCAGAAATAGACACTGAGCTGAATTTTCATGTAGTGGTAGTTGAGAGTGATTCCCAACACACACTTTGAGCACCAAATGATCTCACATTATATTTATTTAAAATATTAACATGTAAAACATATTTGCTCGTTTTAATTGTGTATATGAATTTAAAAATAAAGGACACAGTTCAGTGAGTTATACTGTTCTGTTTGATATTAGTAATATAGAAACCAAATCATTATCAAGATAACGTTCAACTCTGTGACCCACTGTTTTTCACTTAACCTCAATTATGAAAACAGCTTATTAATAATTCTGACATTCTGTTGTGTTTTTTGATCTTGGTGTTCCACCTCATGATTTAAAGCGACCATCTGGCCACCACTTTTGAAAACTTTCTGCCGGCGCCCCTGAGTATCTCTAAGCGGCATCAGATGACAAATGGCCCCCACAAGGGAGTTTCTAATTCTCCATATCACTTCCACAGAATGCCACTTCAGCCAATATATCATGACCATTAAAAAAAAATAGTTAAATGGCTTTTAAAACTACAATATTGTATCAGTGTTAATTAACTTCTATATATTTTTTTTGTATTTAAGTTCATACTTCAATCATTGTAATATATCACATGCTTATTTTTCTTTCCCCCCTTAGAGCTGTGAACCAAAAAATGTCCAAAAACAGATAAAGGAAATGTAAAAAAGTGAGTGCAAATACATTTAAAAACCCTTTCCTGCAGCTGTCGACAAACCTTCAACCTTTTTCACTTCAGGAAATTGTAGCCCGGCTGTGCTGGTTCTCCAACAGTTTTTATTTGTTGCAGTAACAGTGGGACAAAGAAAAAAAAAATCACAAAATACTGTCTCGTACCTCTTTACTGACTTGTTACAAGTACAGTACTGCAGTTTAATGCAAGTGCCTGACTGAATCGTGCAGGCCAGTTGCTTGAGCCACAGATTCAACTTAATGGTCATTTTGGAGACCGTGCTGCTGGTTTACAACACCCCCAGCCCCACAAAAAGTGTCAACTTTTGGAGTAATTTAGGGAAAACGTTCAACTCTATAGTTTCCATTTTGCAACTGAAAGCCGATCTGCATGGTGTGTTAATCAGTTTCTCATAAAGTTGCACTTTAAGACAGCCGGAGGCTGCTTTTTCAGATTTTCACATTAGAGAAAGTTCTTGTTCTCTGCATGAGATGCTGGTCATAAAAGTCCCTATAAAAAGTCTCTTTTACCTTCATGGTAAGTTTCCCAACATGAAAGAAACCTCGTGAAACTCTCGTGTTTTGCCAAACTAACAAACCTGAACTGTAAGAGTTTTGTTATTTAAGAAATGAAGAAAAAAATAAAATAAAATACAAAAAGACCATTATACATTCAACATATCTTAAATCAGAAATTCAGATCTTTTGATGTAGGGTTCTGTTACGTTATGAGCGGACAGTATCTTACCTGCTGTAGATATCTCTTTGAACAACCTTGATTTGGACAAAGTGTTTCATTTTCACTGGACTGATGCACTAACTGCTGGTTTGCTCATCCCACCACAAAAATAAAAAACATTTGATGCAAACTACGTTTCATAAATCTTTCCATCACGCGCAATTTAACCGAAAGAGTTGCAGCAGAAGCTAGCTGTAGCACTTCTACCAGTTTTAATCCTAGTGTCACGCTGTAGACCCCCACGGTGTAGCTGACCCCAAAATACTTCAAATACTTTGTAATATGACGTCCACGTTTTAATTCCATAAATTTGTACAAATCTGCCTCACACTGATGTAAATTGGCCCCTGCTGTAAATCAAAACATCACAAATATATTAATTTTAGCCTATTAAAATGTTCAGATTCATATACAGGTTGTCCTCAACTTACGACGGCCTCGAGCTACGGCGTTACGCGGTTACGACGCACCTCCCATTAAATAAATAAAAAACAATATATATTTACAGTATATACACGGTATATATATATTGAAATTTTTATTTTGAAAAGCCGAGTTACGCAGTTTCAGGCAGTTTCCGGTTAGCTGTGGAGGCTATACAGCTGCCCTGTACGCTCTAAAAAAGCTAAGTCTGGTCCTCTGGACATTCAAAAAACAAAACAAAACTGTACATAGAACAACTTACTGTTACTGTGTGTACTGTGAACGCGGTTTTACGTCGTAAACAAATACGTACAGAGGATGGACCGAGCTGTACAGCGGTTTTACAACGTAAACGCAATGGAGAATTCGAAGGAGGGGCGGAGGAGCTTCACCAGCATACCAGTAAGTTATTAACTCTTTTTTCCTTTCATTATGGCTCCCAAACATATGTGTGTTTTGATAATTATGTAGTGTACTGTGTTAGGATAGGCTTAGTGCTTGGTAAAATACAGTAGCCTACTGTATGTATAAGGTGAAGTATTTAAATATGTTCCGACTTACGTCGAAATTTGGGTTACGATGGCGCGTAGGAACGGAACTCCGTCGTAAGTTGGGGACTACCTGTAATCAGAAAACTTAGGCTACGTTAACTGTTCTGCTGCTTTCAAGACTTAATCAAACACTGAATCCATATAGTTTTTTTGTTTTAGCCTTAAAAAAACAGAACTAAACATGGACCTGAGTAAACCAGATTATCACTGGTCTACTAACTGCCAAGCCAACAACTGGCTCTAACGTTCCTGTCTGAAAAAAGCCCACTGCGTGTGTTTTCTAGTGTTTTCATTCCCCTTAACGCTCATATATTGTTGGTTAACTGCAGCTATTTCTTCCCTGAGATGGCTGCAAAATAAATCAGATTTAAGCCTGTGAACTGAGCGTTTTTAGAGTAATCAAACTAACGTGACTCATAAATGCTTCATCCGGTGCTCTGTTATGACCAGATTAGCCACAGTAATCTGCTGCAGGGTCAACGAGGATTTCTACCAGACCAATTTTACATCAGGAAACATTTAAATATCAAACATTAGGAAGGTTCGTTACTTAATATTCTATGCAAGAAATTTAAATTACACATTTTTCCCATCCTTAAATTGTCTGTGACCTTAAAAATAATTAAAACGTTTTTTAATAATTCGGATATTCTATTAACATTTTTACATTTGCACATTGTCCCGAGAAAACTATACATTTATAAACTTCTCTTTTTAAAGCAGAAAGCTGTCACTCATGAAAAGAAAAACAGGATTCTTAAATGACAAAAAAGTTAAGTCAGGTCATCTGGACAGATTCTTCTTCTTTTAACATTTTTTATTTATTTATTTATTTTTAACTTTTCATATTTCATCCAAAAAACGTCACTAGTCTGAGGCCTGCCACAAACTCAGTCATACAAATAGCACCTTTTCAGTGTGGATCAAACCATTCTGCTGGAGACTTCCAGAAACTAGCTTTTTACATGTAAAAGGAGGACCGTAAGCCTAACAATCGATCATTAGTGCCCTGTAGGGCTGGGCGATATGGACCAAAATTAATATCTTGATATTTTAAGATGAAGGGTGATATACGATCACAATTTTTTTTTCCATCAAGTAATCACAAAAATATATTTCTGCATACAGGCACTTATAGTAACAAACAGCTGTAACTGTACAAAATAAATGTCTAAAAAAATTAACTATTTGCATAAATTAAATCATTTTTGAAACCTTTATATACATGTATTAAAAAATGATCCTCTTCAGCACTGCTGCCTTCACAACGGCATGTGTGAACTGCAGCTGTGGCTCTGACAGACTTCAGCCTCCTTCCCTGAAACAAACCCCGGTATAAAATTAATTTATTCATGCTGTGCCTTATGAGTGGAAAAGTTAGAGGTGGCGTTGCAACATTAATAAATCAGCGGCTTATCATATCGTTAAACACACAGTCCTTAGAAGCTAACAAAATGGCTAATGCTTTAGGAATTTTTTTCCACAACAATCCGATCTGGTATCGGCCTCCAATACAGCATAATTTACGTAGCAGATTTTTTCCGATTCAACCTGCAGAGATTTCCAATCCATGATGCATGTCTGTGTCTGTTGAAACATCTCGTGATTCCATGCTAGCTGCTCTGCAAGTTGGCTTCAAACTATGGAATGGATTTCCTGAACGGAGGCGTGTCTCATAAGCCCAGAGCAACAAGACCTGGCTCACATTCAGGAAATCCATGTCATAGTTTGCAGGCAGCTACAACGTGAGGACTGAGTGAGCAGCGCTGTGGCTAACAGTTAGCCAACTTTTGATCTAAACATGTCCTCTGTGTGGAAGTATTTTACACTAGAAACACCAAAAAGCAAGACAGCAACGTGCAATGTCTGCAGAGTCATAGCGCTACATTAAACCGTGGTAAAGTTAGTTTTACGTTGGACATTCGAGATCCGTGGCTTCTGCTCCTCTTGCTGAACCTGTGGCAGGCAGCCCAAACCTGGCCAGCCGCGCTCCATCTGCCCTGCTCAGTCTGCCTGTCTCTGAGGAGGGGCAGACTGAGCGCGGCTGACTGAAATCAGAGCGCCCGCCCTGGACTAAACAAGAAAAACACACAGCTGAAGCCCCGGAGCTCAAATGTTCACAGAGAATTTGCTAAACTTCATCATAATTAATGACCAACTGCTATCAATTGTAGAAAACAAAGGATTTTGCAGCTTGATACATGAAGCCAAGATATACAGTAGTTTACTCTCAAGGAAATACAGTATTTATCCGTACAACAGCAGACAATAATAAAAAATGCACATGAATAGAAAATTATATATATATATATA
>JBBPBX010006533.1:28852-46868 GCA_038048925.1 Garcialebias charrua | reverse complement strand
CACACACACACACACACATTACAAATGCTTCTGACGCCAGTGGCCACCGTGTTGTTCAGGGGGCTAAGCCCCCCTAAAGGTCAGATTTTAGAATCGTCCCTGCTTGTTAACCAACAAGGTGTTGTTTTTTTTAACCAAACATTCATACTGAGTAAATGAATGATCGATGACTATGGACAACACACAGCATGTGTTACATTTACATTCCCATTCATGTGTATGATTGTTAAACCCTTTGCAACACATGAAAGCATGACACGCTGCTCGGACATGTCGGACGAGACATTTTAAATGTTGTCAGGACAGATCTGTTTTGGTGACACACAGCTGGGTCTGCTGAAGGTGTTAATGCTTATCGACAAACCTGAGCGCCAAAGCTTTTAGCAACGCAAAGACGAGCAAGAGCAATTGTGTGCAACAATGTGTCGGATAAAAGTTGGCTCATATTTGGGCGACATGTCTGCGTGTGGATTAAGGACAAACAGAACAAAAATACACAACTGTAAAGCTAAATAAATAATCTTCTTAGAAAATGTAATCATGCAAGCATGTTTGGGCTTGTTCGATTAATTTAACCATCAATATGACAGGAAAAGATTCATACTGAACAAGGTATTACATTAGATACATATTGTCATTAAAGTGAAAATGAAATTGCAGTCAAAAACAGCAATATAATAGAACAACTTTCTGTGACTTGTTTAAATTTAGAATTATGCTTGAATTATGCCTTTTTTATTTTTAATAAAATATGATCAGTGCTTAATTTGTAAACCAAATGACGTCGGGGGTGGGAGTTCTTGGGTCATATTCATTTTTTTAAATATAAGTACTGTTAGATGCTATTTCCTGCATTCTGGTGTATTTCAATGGGTTGTTAAACTTCAATGTTTACCTACATATGGTAAATGGTAAATGGCCTGTACTTATATAGCGCCTTTCTTTCTTATCAAGATACTCAAAGCACTTGACACTACAATCTGTGCCGTCATTTACCCGTTCAAACAGCACTCTACTAGATCTGTACGAAGAATAATCAGAGATTTATCACATTCATACACTGATGTGACACAGATCGGGGCAATGAGGGGTTCAGTGTCTTGCCAACGGACACTTTGGCATGTGACTGCTAGTGGAATCGAACCTCCAACTCTCGCATTGGAGGACAACTGCTCTAATCACTCAGCCATAGCTGTTCATGTATATAATAATAATAATAATTAATTCAATTTATAACGCACTTTTCATTACTGAAAATCTCAAAGTGCTACACATAAATTGAATGCTACACACATTCATACACCGGTGGCGGCAGACTACCATGCAAGGTGCTTTCCAGTCCTACCGGGAGCAACTCAGGGTTAAGTGTCTTGCCCAAGGACACAACGACACATGGTGCGGGTCCCGGGAGTCGAACCGACAACTTTCCGATTGGGAGACGACTGCCATTACCACTACGCCACGGCCGCCCCTATGTAAACACTTAATTCAATAACTGTTTTAGAGAGCAACAAGAAGTAGCCTGACCAACAGCTCTCCTTGTGTGAATAGAGTTCCGCTTCTCTCAAGCATCCTACTCCCCTCCGCCCTCACTTGACTGTTCTGAGCCTGACTCTTCTCCACTTAATAGGCTATATGCCACGGGGGGTCGTGACGTACTTCCGGTAAAATGCAACCCACATCCGCCACTTCCGGTTCCTATCCACTGCCGTTGTTGTTAGCGTTAGCTCCCAGTAGCAGACCATGACAACAACCCGAAACGGGAAGCGGCTGCGAGCTACTGTCACTACAAGTGAGTTCCGTTGTGTCCGCCCACCGGTGGGTACAGCTGTTTCGAGGGGGGGTTGGGGCGACTATTTATCGTGGCTATCCGTAGGGGGAACGTCGCCATAGATTTATATGTGTATAGAGTTATTATTGGTGTGTATGTAGATGTTTTATTAATTGTATTTACTCATTTATGTTTGAGTCATTCCCGCTAACCGGAAGTGCGCCGTCTGGGTAATGACTGCGGAAGTGCTGGAACGGAAGTCCGTGGCATATAGTCTATTCACTGTCCTCCTCGTTGTTGTCCTCCACATGTGAAACCCCCCGGCTCCTCCTCAGGATGTTCATGGTTGCTGGCTGTGGGCTCCAGCCCAGGTACAACAGCCTGGTTAGCTCAGCTCTCACCACACCACTCGCACCTTCTCCAGTATCTCCATATCCACTGTCTTCAGGTGCTGCAATTATTGGTTGTTTAGTTGTACAATGAGAAGACTTTAAAAAAAAATTAAGTTGTACAGTCTTGTCAACATTTTTATCACAGTTATTTTGACAAATTGGCACCAATTTTTAGATATGTGATATACATGATTACCCATCCAACATTTCTCATATTTTAATGAATAATCAGAATTTTATTAATGACCCACTTACAGTAAACTGCAAAACTGATTTGTAATTTAGTTGTGCTGTTCAATTATATGTTTGTGTTTTTAATTAAATTACACATGACTGTACTTTTAGGGGTGGTGATTTTTAAGGGTAGAAGTGGAAATGCTTACTTGAAGGGGCAGCTCTTATGTGATATTACCATACCATAACATTTTATTTATAGAGCACTTAAAACAGCGACAAGGCCAACCAAAGTGCTGTACAAACAAACCAACAACAGGCAACATACACAATGAAGTACAAAAAATAGACATAAAAACATTGGAGATAATAAATATAACAACCAAACACAGATCAGCTGGTGTTGAAAGCAACAGAATATTAATGGGTTTTTAAACGGGATTTGAACACCGAGAGGGAGGGGGCCTGTCTGACAAGCAGAGGTAACTCGTTCCAAAGTCTTGGTCCTGCTACAGAGAAGGCCCTGTCACCTCTGCACTTAAGAAGAGTTCCTGGAACTGTTAAAAGTACCTGGTCCGCTGACCTCAAAGCACGTGGTGGGACATACAGCTGTAGCAAATCAGAGAGATAGGCGGGGGCGAGACTGTTCAGCGATTTGTAGACATCTAGGAGAATTTTGAACTGGATTCGAAGATGAACCGGTGGCCAGTGCAGGGAGGCCAAGACTGGTGTAATGTGCTCTCTTTTGCGTGTACTGGTTAAAAATCGAGCTGTTGCGTTCTGCACCAGTTGTAGTCGTGCAATGGTTTGCATCCTCATTGCATTACCGTGCAAACGTATTAGGAAGCTGTAAGTGGCTGTTATGTTTAAAATGAGTGTTTATGTAATTATGTTCAGATTACATATCTAATATAGGTTTATTCATTCAAGGCAGTCAAATTTGTTCATAACTTTATTATTAGTAGAGCTACCGGATCCAAGCAAAAGGTTACCTGTCAAAATAAGAGAGTTCCCAGATCCTGTTCTGGCAGGATCTTGCTCAAATTAAGCCCTGCAAATGATTAATCTAGAAAGCTCCAAAGAGGAATGCCTTCTTTCTCATCTAATTAAACCCCTACTGCATTGTATTGGGAAATGTGATCCCTACTTTTTTGCTAATTTCATCTACTGTTACAAAAAGTCACAGCCCATATTCCAGATTGAGACGCACATTTTAATGTATAATTTGGACATTTTATCAAAGCTTCCACGATGTGGAAGAGGACAAAAATTATAAACAGAACATTAATAAGGCTTCTCTGAAGCTTTTGCAATGCAATCTTTAATTAGAGCCAAAGGTTAGGTTAGGTTATGATTCTGTGTGATAAGCAAAAAACACAGTTCTTTTTTTTTTAAATTTAATATTCAAGATCCTGCAAATACAGGAAACACTTTGTGTCATAGACTTAATCTTTTATTCATCGTTTGTGCCACACACTTTTCGCAGCGTGTAACAACGCTTCAGTACAACAAAGCTTGTGTCATCTCCTATAAAAACGGAGCACCCGTCAAATGTGCCACATGACGACGGAAGGAAAATTCGTACATTTTTATGGTTCATGGTTTCAGGTTTTCTCCATTTTTCCCCTCCACCCTCTCAAAACCTCCGGGACGCCATGCTGTACCTCCCATGCAGTGTGTGTGTCATGATGACCACTGGCTGCTGTTAGATTCATGAGTTTAATCCCTGGAAGCACTCCAAGCATCCACTTTGCTGCTGTCCTGTCCTCTCGACCAAACATCAAGCTCTTGCCTATAGCGTGAAACGCAGCAAGCCAAAAGGATGTCTGCATTTGGCATCATGTTTTATCTGGAGATCAGCCCGAAAGGAATAACCGCTGCCCTTGACTGCATCATTGCTACTGAATCGCCACAGTATTTATTTATATATATTTTGCAGTTTATTTAACAGCCTCTCACTATTAAATAACAGTAAAAGCAAGCTGCGAGCACTAATTCTGCCTCTTCCACTTGTTAAATTCGGCTGTGGGAGTGTGGGTTTTAAGTGCTCGTTGGGTTTTTTCTTCTTTTTACAGACGAGCACAATCATCAGGAAATGTCTGTAAAAGCAGCGTTGAGCAGAAAGCCTCAAAGAGCTGCTCCTCCTTGTCTTACTTAAAAGGAAAATGACATTTATGGGGAATGGGGTTAGACAAGGGACGACGTGAAGGCCAATCTCAGTAAAAACACCTGACAGCAGGGATTCTTCAGGAGCGGGTTTGCAGAAAAGTACTGGCAGGACTGCTCAGTCTCTGTGTTTACAGACATCCATATTTCATTACGGCGTCTCTCACCTTGCCAGAGTCTGTGTGAAAGTGACAGTAACCATAGAGGACACAATGAGCTATGATCACGCCGCCAATCCAGAGGCAATAAACTAATCCAGCCTCAGATCCAGTCATCCTGGTCCTCCCCTAAACACCGGCTCACCCTCGAGCATCACTTTACTTTTCACCACACTGCAGCTCCTGATGTGGAGGTTGTAGTTGTTAATTTGTTAACAACTACTGTTAAAACTAAAATATCTAAGTCAATTGCAGTATTGTATGGAGTAAGGGACTTGTTGATTGATAATGCTTTGCACTTGCTTTATAACACAATTATAGTTCCGCATTTAATTTATTGTGTAAATGTTTGGGGTACAGCATGTAAGACAACAACTAAGCCTATTTTTATTTTGCAAAAGAGAGCTTTAAGAATTATAATGAGGAAAAATTATTGTCATCCTTCTGGCACATTGTTTTGTCATTTGAAATTACTTAAGTTTTATGATTTGGTTGATTATAATATTCTTTTACTTATGTATAAGGCTCATACTTCCTCACTACCATCTAACATTCAAACCTATTTAGTGAAAAGGATTAGTTGCTATAATTTAAAGGGAACAGAAATGTTTGTCAAACCTAAGTTTAGAACCAGTTTAAAGGGTAGGTCTACTACAATAAGAGGAATTGATCTTTGGAATGGACTAGAGGACAATGTAAAAAATGCGGTCCATACTAATATTCAAGAAAATGATTAAAACTATTTTGTTGAAGAGTTATATTTAAGTTGATTCTAATTTAACAAATTACAGTATAATAGGTATTTTGATGAGACTGTATACTTTTGTATTACAATAAGTATATAAATGTTTGAATTGATAGTTTGATTGTTTAATAAGGAGCAGATATGATAAGAAATGTTTTCTTCTTCTGCTTCTTTTCATTTTATGTTTTTTGTTTAATTTTTCTTTTTAAAAATTGTCATTGTTTTTAATATGAAATGAATAAAAATTATACAATACAATAATAATGTATTAGTTTTGTACAGTAATTTACCCATCTGACAAGTTGTAGTGTAAAACGAAGGGTGGAAGAACTTTTGAAAATTGAAAACCTGTCATCATTCTGTTCTGTCATACTAAGATATTCTAACTTCCCGAGTTAAACTAAAAACATTGTTGTTCAAGAGACATCCTTTATTTTTTTTTTATGGGCACATTCTCCAAACAGTTTAACACACATACCTCGATGCCTTCTGTGTGATTTCTGGACAACAACACAGGACATTAAAGTCAACCCACTCCAGTTACACCTTTGAACTTCCAAGTGGCACAGTGACCGAGCCATAGATCATCGTGTGAGTTTCTAAACTGGCTTTACGGCTCCGGCGATGCTGTGATGTCATACAGTGTGTGAAACCATTTGGTCATGGGATTTAAAAGACTAAACAACAATAGAGAATAAGATCAATGATGAGGGTGGAGCAGTCGTTTAAGTTGTCACCTCACAGCAAGAAGATCGTGGATTCACCATCCGGCCTTTCTGTGTGGAGTTTGCATGTTCTCCTGCACGTGGGTTTTCTCTGGGTACTCCAGTTTCCTCCTACAGATTAAAAGGTACCACTTTAGTTCAGTTCAATTCAGTTTATTTAATTAACACAAAGTCACAATAAAAGTTGTCTCAGGCCACTGAACAGAAACATTCATATAAAAATAATAATTTAACTAGGGATGGGGCAGATCCGATCCAGTATCGGTATCGGTATCCGATACCAGCATTATTTAAGTATCGGGTATCGGATCAAACCTGCCGATACTTTTCCGATCCAGCTTCAAAGAGCACTTGTGTTCAATCACAATCTGTGACTGCCCTTTTTAACATTGTGTGAGATAAACCCAATGAAGACACTCTTAAGCCTTACAATAAGGGGGTTCCCTATTGTAAGGCTTAAGAGTGTCTTCATTGGGTTTATCTCACACAATGTTAAAATGAATAGTTTGGGTGCAAAAGTTTCATTATACAGAGTCAAATACCTGAACAGTATCGGATCGGGAAAGTATCGGTATCGGTCGATACTGAGTTAATAAGTATCGGTATCGGATCGGAAGTGAGAAATGTGGATCGGTGCATCCCTAAATTTAACATTATTTATCTGAGGAGCAGACTGCTTTGAGTTTAACGCCATAACAGAACTCTCATCTTGAGCAAGCATGAAGGCAACAGTGGAAAAGAAAAACTCCCTCACACGGAAGAAACCTGAAAGTTATGCACCATAACTCATGTTCCCTGAAGGAAGGGAACGAGGTGCAACATAGATGCTATGGGAAATTGCGCTCCGTGCGATTACCTGAAGGAATACAATCACGCCTTTACGGCAGGGGCGTCAGCGTCACGCCAGAGTCCCCTCCCTCTGGGTATTTAAGACGCGGACGCCCATCCTACTTTCTCTAGAATGCACTTCACCGAGCTTTCAGCATTGAAAGGGCCAGGTATGTTGCACCTCGTTCCCTTCCTTCAGGGAACATGAGTTATGGTGCATAACTTTCAGTTCCCTTATCAGTCAGTCACTCGGTGCAACATAGATGCTATGGGAACGTAATCCATTCACGCCCTTGAAATGCTCAGCAAAATGCATGTGAGAACATCTGCCTTAATATGACAGGTACTCCCCAGCCGCTACAACAAGGTATGTAGAGAGCACAGCCTGAGAAGAAAAACGCCACATGTAGAAACATCAATCTGATGTTACCACTGAACACATAGATGAAACACTAGCTAGAGACAGCACAAGCGTGCTCCGCTAATGTAATTACCCATCATCTCCTATTCCCTGGAAATTTTGAGAAACAGGAGGAAAAGAGCAAGGGGCCCCTTACGCCACTGGCAACCAGATGGCAATGTGGAGGTAAAGAACCCAGTTCAAGCACAGGGTAACCCTCCAGGCCCCAGGGGAAAGGTTTTCACATATACAAGAGGTGTATGCTGTTGCTGACCGTTTTTTTTTTTTTGTAGAAAAAACGATCCAACCTTAGGCCCTCAGCCAGTTCCCTTCAGAGGCCAGGCTGAAAGCTGCCACAACTCCGGACGTGGGTGCAGAAGCTGCCCATGCGCCTGAGTCAGCAGGTCCCTGTGGGAAGGAAACTGCCATGGTACCCCTGATAACATTGAGATCAATTCCGGGAACCACGGTTTCTGCGGCCACCTGGGTGCTATCAGTATCAGGGAAAGGGCTCCCTGACGTACACATTCCAGTGTCACCTGGATCAAAGAGACAGGTGGAAAAGCGTAGTACAGCACCCCTGCTGGCCAATCATGGGCCAGAGCATCCATTCTCAATGGTGCATCCGTTTCCCTTAAGGAGAAGTAAAGATCACACTGTGAGCTAGCTCTGCAAGCGAACAAGTCCATTGAGGCTCTCCCAAATCGTGACCAGACCTGTTCCACGACCCGTGGGTTCAGTCTCCATTCTGACGCCAAGAGAAGCCCTCTCGAGAGGGCATCAGCTCCATGATTCAGTTCACCGGGAACATGCGTCGCCCTCAGCGACAATATTCTCGGAGCACACCATGTGAGCAACTTCCGCATCAGGCCGAGGAGGGCTTGGGATCTTGTCCCTCCCTCCCTGTTGATAAAGGACACTGTGGTCCTGTTATCCAATTTCACTAGGACGTGCTGTCCTGCAATCAGACCCTTTCCAAAAAAGTATTTTACTGACAGGAATACGGCCAGCAATTCCAGGAAGTTGATATGTAATCTTACTTCTTGTTCATTCCACAGGCCCCGGGCGTTCTGATTTCTGCAGACTGCCCCCCATCCTGTTTTTGAGGCGTCCGTCATGATGACCACGTGAGATGACACTCTACCTAGCGGGACCCCTTCCGCGAAAACAGACAAGTCTCTCCAAGGTTCCAGGGCCCTCAGGCACTCTGAATCTATCCTGACCTTTCCTGTTTGACCAGGCAGGGCAGGATGTGTCTGTTGGTTTACCCACACTTGTAGGGCCCGCATTTTCAGCAATGCACGTGGCACACAGGGTATGGCTGCCGCCAAGAGGCCTAAAAGGCATTGGCACTGTCAAGGATGGGTTTTTGAGTTTCACTGACAGACCAAACACTGATAAAGTTTTAACAATTTTATTAAAAAAACTGAAAGCAGGATCCGGTCCGTATCGTCACAGGAAGCTGGAGCTCTGCACATGAAACAATAATGTTAGCCATAGGACTTGAGAAAGGAGATGTTTTTATGTTAAATAAAAACACTAACCTTCTTAGTGCGTTTCTGGTTTGAAGGGAACTCCTGAGTGATGTAATCAGAAAGTGACGTAATCCAGAGCGACTTCCTTGTTTGACGTGAGCCGTGCGGGACTTTGCACGATTGGGGATTTCCTTGTTCCTGAATAGGGTCATACACAAATAATCAGAAAGCCGAATCAAGTCAGGAGGAGCAGACTTATCTCTTGGTCGTGGAAGGCAGGCGTGGGTCCGTATCCGTGAGGCAGATGGCTGAACAAGTCCGACAAGGAGTGAGACGGGAGATAGAGGTCCAAGAACGTGAGCAGGAGTCAAAACCAAGAGAGCAGAGTTTGAGAAGGTACCGTTGGGGGCTGCAGCAAGAGACGTGAGACCAGAGAACCAGACCAGGGTCGTAACGAGCGAGACAAGACAAGACATGAGCGCTGGACAATTACTTGGCAAAACCGTTCATAAATCTGGCAAGGAATGACTGTGGACTAGGGGCTTGAATACAAGAACAAACAGGTGAGTGCTATGAACGTTAATGAGGCATTGGGCATGAGGGCGGAGTCATCAATGATGCTGGAACTGTTGTGAACATGACGTGAACATGATAAACTAAAAACATAACTATGGCAGACAGGACGTGGATCACGGCAGACAGGACGTGGATCATGACAGGCACATCTTCAGGGGGACCAGCTGATCCAGTTTAAACTTTGTCAGGCAATGGCGAATCGAGGAAACTCATTCCTTTGAGAGCCATGCTCTGTAGCGGATGGTGTCGACCTGTACTCCCAGAAATATGGTAATCCATGATGGGGTTAGGTCACTCTTTTGTAGGTTTATGACAAAACCGAGAGACTCCAGGTGAGAAATCACCTTACAGGAGTGCGACTGGGCCTGTATTCTGCTTCCGGCAGAATCAGGAGGTCATCCAGGTAGTTCATAATCCTGACTCCTTGATTCCTAAGAGGGGTCAGGGCTGCGTCCAGACATTTAGTAAATGTACGCGGAACAGTCTTCAAACCGAAGGGTAAAGCTTTGAATTCATAAGCCTTCTCTTCGAAAGCAAAAACGGAGGAATTTTCTGTGTTTCCTCCACACGCCCACATGGAAGTAGGCGTCCTTCAAATCCACTGTACATAGTAGTCTCCTGGTCTCACAAGCCGTTTTCGCATTGACCAGCCCTCCCCAGTCCAGCTTGTCCCTGGTTGGCCCAGAGCCAGCCCTGGTCCTCCTCCATTCATTACGCACTGTCCAGCGAGCAAGCCTTGAAGTGGGTGGGGTGTTCACTTGACGTGGTTGGAGTGTTCTTGTGTGCGCGCTTACAGTGTTTTAAGAGAGGACACCCCTAAAAAAATATATGTTAGCTGAATATGTATATTAGTTTTTCTGAGTTTAATTTTTGTTAATAACTGATTACAAATCAGCTTATGTTAGAACGTAAATAACACGAAGCGCGCACCCATTTCCGCCTTTCCGCGCGACCTGAATGTCATTAAAATATAACTAATATTGTCTAACTCTTTCGCGCAGCCAGGGTTTTAAAATATAACTAATAACCTCTAACTTCTACGTGCAGCTAGAATGTTAAGAGGATTGATTCGTATATAGGTAAAATGGACACCTAAAAATCCAGTCCGCCGCTGTAGCTCAGAGCAATCGCCAACTGCTATTAAACTATTTTATCTTGACCGGGTGAAGCGGGTTTGCTTCCCACCTGGTACAAAGTAATTTTACTTTTTTTTAATTGGAGTAAATAAAAAGGAGTTGTGTTAACCAAACAAACTCCTTTTTATTTACTCCAATTAAAAAAAAGTAAAATTACTTTGTACCAGGTGGGAAGCGAACCCGCTTCACCCGATCAAGATAAAAGAGTTTAATACTGTAGCAGTTGGCAATCGCTCTGAGCTACAGCGGCAGACTGTATTTTTAGGTGTCCACTTTACCTATATACGAATCAATCCTCTTAACATTCTAGGTGCACGTAGAAGTTAGAGATTATTATAGTTATATTTTAAAACCCTGGCTGCGCGCAAGAGTTAGACAATATTAGTTATATTTTAATGACATTCAGGTCGCGCGGAAAGGCGGAAATGGGTGCGCGCTTCGTGTTATTTACGTCCTAACATAAGCTGAATTGTAATCAGTCATTAACAAAAATTTAACTCAGAAACACTAATTCAGCTAACAATTATTTTAGGGGTTTCTGTAGTTAAATATTAATGAAATCAGCTCGCGCTGAGGTTGTTGTTTGAATGAGTCCCGCCCCTGCTGCAAACAACGAATCAAATGTGAGCAGTACATGACGTCAAACTGGGTCCGTGGGGCCGGCCCGATAAGAACCACGGTGGAGATGGTTCCAAAACGAGGGTGGATCCCGGGCGGAAAAGGAAAATGTGAACATGCCGAACCCGGGTTAGAAGCAGGGTGGAGCCGGGGAGAGCCGGGGAGGGCCGTGCAATGCGAAAACGGCTACAGACTGGAGGACCTGCCACAGTGTGAGCATCTTGAACTTGAAAGTTCTTATTCTCTTGTTCAGAGTCCTGAGATCCAGGATCGGCCTCAGGGAATGATCCCTTTTGGGCACCAGGAAGTACTTGCTGTAATGACCGGAGCATAGTTTGCGTTTTGGGACCAAACTTATTACTCCTTTCTGTCACATCATCAATACTTCCTCCCTCAGCACGTGTGCGCATGCAGGGTTAATATTCGATTGTAGCACCCCTGTGAAGGGGGGTGGTCTCTTGGCAAACTGCAGCTTGAGCCCATGACAAATTGTCTTCATGACCCATTCATTTGGTACACGCCCTCCAGGCCTGCGCGTGCGCAATGAGCCTGGAAGGCATGTCTAATCGCTGTTTGTCATGTTTGAGTGCGGGAGGGGTGGCCTTTGACCCCTCTCGCGAGTTCTTGAGCAGGTTGGTCAGCCCGACAGAAGATACCGCAAGAACTGACTATCTCAGACAGAGCTCGCGCATCTTGCTGCGGTTCATAGTTTGTCCAAGTGGTTTGTGTTTTATAAAAGTGGGACTCGAGTCAAGAACCTGGGCAGTCTGTGCTTTGGTACTTTTATTTTTGTATATGCGTGAAACAGTGTTTGTTTTTATTACACATACAGTAGGCGAGTCATGTTCAGTGTGCACACACATGTCACCAGCTCCTTGTAGTGTTTTACAAGTGAAGACTGGGCTTAAAAGGTCAGGTTCCCGTACCGCGTGGGCGGGCAAACCTGTAAAATCATGAGTTCGTCCTGTTTCATCAGGACCGAATCTGCTTTCCACAAGGGCGGCCGTGGCGTAGTGGTAAGGGCAGTCGTCTCCCGATCGGAAAGTTGGCGGTTCGACTCCCGGGACCCGCACCATGTGTCGTTGTGTCCTTGGGCAAGACACTTAACCCTGAGTTGCTCCCGGTAGGACTGGAAAGCACCTTGCATGGTAGTCTGCCGCCACCGGTTTATGAATGTGTGTAGCATTCAATATATGTGTAGCACTTTGAGATTTTCAGTAATGAAAAGTGCGTTATAAATTGAATTAATTATTATTATTATTATTATTATTATGGGGTCATCGAGGAGGTCCGCTGCCTTTCCGCCTGATGCTGAAAAGGCTCTCCGTCGCCAGTGGGTCTCTTCCGCGGAGGGCGACGCATGGCTTCCTTGGGGGGGTGCAAAACTTTTCCTCGGCAGCCCCTTGCGGAGGGCTTCCGCCTGCTTGCGCCTCTGTTCCAGCCTGGCCTGGATGCATTCCAAGGCTCCCCCGAAGAGTCCCGACGGCTCAATCGGGTGCTGAAGGAAGGGGGACCTCTGGTTTTCTGGGAGGTCCGTTAAAGTCAACCAAAGATGGCGCTGGGCGACAACCACTTCTGCCATTGCTCTGCCTTGCATGATGGCTATTGTCCCCATCATGCGGAGCATGAAGTCAGAAGCCCTGTGGGCCTACTCCATGGTTTCTGTTGTAGCTTGTTCGTTTTGCCTTTACCTGGAGTTCCTGCAGCTTTTCTGCCAGGTACGCCTGCATCATGGTCAAAGCGTTCATCACACGAGCCGCGAGGCCCTGAGCCCGGTAGCATTTCTCGAGCTGTTTCTCCGAAGCGCGGCAGGCCCTGCTGGGCAACGCTGGCTTCGCCCCCCGTAGCTGCGGGGGCCAGATGGGCCACCAGGGTCTCCTCTATCTGGGGTGCGCTGGCACGTGTGCGCATGTAGGGTTCGCTCGACGGACTGCTGCCTCCATTCTCGCGACATCCAGGAGCCGGGAAAGTGGCAGCATCATGGGAGCTCCGGGTTCCGCCCAGGAGCGCGTGAGCTCCATGAGGAAGTCCGGGATAATGGACATTTTCTGCGACGTCGTCGGCTGCTGCTTCGTGTAGAAATAATTCCCCGCCAGCCTCGTAGCCTGTTGGCGAGGTGTGGGATCTGGCCACGTGACCTACAGAGCATCCGCCGCCCTACGGCACAAGTCGAACAGAGTAGGAGCCGACACGTCCGGTTCCGGTAAAACTTGCGCCAGGTTCTGAGAGGAATCCACACTTTCCCCTCTGCAACCGTACTCGGCGTCTTGGTCAGACACTTTGGGCGTCAAGTCCTCAACGGGGACTGAGGAGTCCGACCCGTTCTCCTTCCCAACCTGACCGCTGCATTCCAGGTCCATGTTCTTGAGCTCTGATTCAGGAGCGAGCAGTTCTGTGTGGCATACGGCCTTCAGCGCCGCTGTCTTCTCCATGGTCTTAGCCAACGCGTCCGTGTGGCGTTTCCGCACTACCGCCGGCTTCCGACAGCAGTGGGAACAGGAGTCGGGGGATTCCAGCACTTTTCTCGCGTGCAGGATCCCTAGGCAGACGGGACAGGCATCGTGGGTGTCCGTCGCCGAGAGGGAGTAGCCGTAGCCGCTGGGGCAGGGGCGCGAGCGAGGGCTTGCCGTCCTGCTGGTTTTCTTCGGAACCTTTGTCCTCCGTTTTTCCTTCTCGGGAGCCATGTCCAAAGAAGAGAAGCGTTGAGGCTGTTCCTAGTTTCCTTTTGTTCTAAGACGTCCTCTTTGTCGTGTTGCTTTCGCTGGCTAGCCTGCTAATGGTTAGCAGGTAGTGTTGTGACGCAGTTTGCGCTGTTGAGCGAAGCAGCTACGGAGAGAGAAGAAAACTTTGAGGTAAGTAGAAAAACGCCGGACTAGCTTTCGCCAGCCCAGTAGTACGCAGGAAAATTTCTCTGTACGCTCAGCGTAGGGAGCAAGCTCACCTCTGATCGAGCGATGTGACAACAGAGAAGTCCCGCGAAGAGAGTTGAGTTCAGGTTTAAGCGAGGTGAAGGGCAATAAGAGAAAGTAGGATGGGCGTCCGCGTCTTAAATACCCAGAGGGAGGGGACTCTGGCGTGACGCTGACGCCCTTGCCGTAAAGGCGTGAGTGTATTCCTTCAGGTAATCGTGCAGAGCGCAATTTCCCATAGCATCTGTGTTGCACCGAGTGACTGACTGACAAGGGAACAGTACAATTACGGTACAATTACTCAAATTTAATAATAACAAGTGTATTTATTTCAAATGCATACAGGTAAAATATATTGTTTGAATTGTATAACAATCAGGTTATCTATACAAAATAAACAGCATATACTGTACTTCTATGAATTACATGTCATTTATGCTTATGCATCACATTTATTCAATTCATTCCCATTCAGTACAATCTTAGTAATGCATAACAACAATCAAACCACCTTGTTAATTCAACAGCTTCATTAAATATTTTAATTTCAACTGGGAACAGTCAGCCCCCCTCTGTGATAAATTCAAGGAATGTTACCTGTCAATTAATCTGTCCCAACTCATTGACTCTCCCACCACACGGAACAATAACTGTCCTGAAAAATCTTCCATCTTAGACCTATTTCTAACAAATATGCCTCACAAATTCCCTGGTATAGTTGTTTTTGATGATATTTTAAGTGATCATTGTGTAATAGCGGCTCTCAGAGACACTACATTTCCACACCTTAAGCTCAGAATAATTCAAAAAAGGGATTTGAAACGTTTTTGTGAACAGTCATTCATATGGGATTTATCTCACTTTGACTGGCATCATATTCCGTAAACCGACGACATGAACACCACTTGGAACTATTTCCACAATACAGTAGTTTCATTTATTTTGTGAACTAACATGCTCCTTTCCGCAAGTTCAAAATTAAAGGATGTGACCATCCCTGGTTTACTCCTGAACAAGCTGACCTCCTGGAGGGATCATATTTGGGCCGGAGCGAGAAAATCTGGCTCAGAAACTTGTTGCACACTTCAATAATGAGTCAGTGTGTTTGTTGCGGGTTTTTCTTTTATTACTGAAGACTGCTGTTAAACAGACATGAGGGCAACCATGAGCATTTCCTTCTTCCACAGCCAAACATAGCACTTAATTACTGTTAGCTTGCTGAATCAGGAGTGTACACTATATTTGATATGCCCTCTTGTGGCAAACTGTTGCCACTACATGCTTACTGAACATCCTCAGTTTAATTGAGAGAATTAAAGCTTGACGAGCAATTGCACTGTTAAAACAGAACATCTTCCAGGGAAACGTTACAATCTTCCACTGAAACAAAACAAATCAACAAAAAAGGGGGGAGGCTTATTCTGTCANTCGGCAGCTGAGGAATAAATGCACAACTGCCATCAAAGCTGCAAAACGTAACTATTTCTTATCTCAGACCTCCAAAAATCTAAACGACCCTAAAAAATTCTGGAAAACCATCAAATCTCTCTCAGGCATCCCCCAATCATCTGACCTCCCATCACAACTTCTCGTTAACTCTGTTCCTGTGTCAAATAAGCACGAGATCCTGAACTGTTTCAACAAACATTTTGTTGCTTCTAGTTCATTATTTGACACAGTTACAAATGGAAAATCAGCCACTTCATCTAATAACCAAACTTCTACAAATCAAATCCCTCCTACAAGTCAATCCTCAGTTAATCACACCTTCTCTTTTTCTCCGTTCTCAGTCAGTGAGGTAAATAAACTGTTAAAAGATCTTGATCCTAAAAAATCTGCAGGTCCAGATGAACTTCCACCTTATTTCTTAAGGCTGGCTGCTCATATCATCACAGTCCCTGTGACCCACATCTTTAATCTGTCCATAAGCCAAAACACCATTCCGGATGCTTGGAAAACAGCCTTTGTTCTTCCTTTGCTGAAGGGAGGTGACCCCACCTCACTGAACAATTATCGACCAATCTCTAAACTCTGCATTTTAGCCAAGGTTCTAGAAAAACTGATAAACTCTCAAATCAAAAATTACCTGGACTCATTTAACATCTTACCTCTCCATCAATCTGGTTTCAGGAAACAACACAGCACAACAACTGCTTCTCTGAAGGTTCTTAATGACGTTGTTGAAGTACTGGATGCTAAGGATTTGTGCTACACTTTTCTTAGGCCTGTCTAAAGCTTTTGACACTGTGGATCATAACATCTTGTGTCATAAGCTCTCAGAAATTGGTTTCTCAGATCACACCATTGGTTGGTTTTCTAACTATCTTTCAGATTGGAGGCAATGTGTTCAACAAAATGGCAGCTGAGCTGCTGAAGGAGTGGGGCAGAGGTGGAGGCGGGGCCACCTCCCTTACTGCAAAGACACTGCAAAGCCTGAGTGTAGAGGCCTCCTCTTATGGTGTGCTCACACCGAGCAGCGTTTTTACCTCCAAAGCTTCCAGCCTCCATGTAAAGTCAATGGTGGACGCACTTCCAGGCACCTCCTGGCGTCTGGCGTCAGGTCGCGTGCGTGTTGAGCGTGCTGAGTAGCGTTTTTTCGTGCACGTGAACCGGCTTCCACCTCCAAACCGAGCATTCAACATGTTGAAGATTTCGCGGTTCAAACTTTCAAACGCCGCTCAACTCCACCTGATTGGTTGGTGTGTCAACCAATCAGGGAGAGTCGGGGGGCAGAAGAGAGGGGGCAGTGGGAGAGTCCCTATGTGACGCGGAAACGAGGGTGCGCGCGCACTATGTGACGTATTGTTTGTCGGAAAAAAAAAGAAAAGACTCGCGAGCTCGTGGACTATGGAAGAGAAACTCATTGTAGCTGTGTGTTCGCGACAATTCCTTCACGACCAGTCAAGTCTGCTCGACAGAGACGGAAATAAAAGGCTCCTCGCCTGGCGGAGTGCACTCTGTATACCGGTAAGCTCCTCCCACACCCCGTCGCCACAGCAACGAAGCCGCCGCAACACTACAGTTTGGACAACACTGGGCAGCGCGTCCACTTCCGTGCGTGAGGAGCGTTTTCGGAGGTCAAAACGTTTTTGGTGTGAGCACACCATTACTCCTCCTCCTCCTGCATTGATGGCACCATCAGAACAGTGGCCACCTTCAGGGGCCTCATCTGCTTGTCTTTGACAGCCAGTGATGTTTAGGAGGTCATAGGCCACTCAAACATTGTTACTAAAAGCTGATCTGGATATAAAATGGAAATAAGAAAAATTAGTGTGGTTTAATTTTAGGTTCTTCAGCAAATCACAGCAGAGTCTTTCAGCAATCATGTTCACAATAGGGGTGCAAATCTCTCAGTGTCTAGAGAATCGATTTGATTCAGATTTTTGGTGTCACGATACGATTCTAAATCAATTTTTCGATTCAGAAACTATTTTTGATTCAGAAAAGCTTTTTCTATTAAAATGGTCATAAATTTAGTTTCAGTTTTGTAACTGACAAGCTGAAAAGAATAAACAACAATGTAAAGAAATGGAACATTTATTTAAAACAATAATTTTAAACTAAGAATATTAAACGACAATGTAAACAAATAGAACATTTAGTTAAAACAATAATTTTAGGTACTGTAATGTACTGTATCAATTTTTTTGCATAATTTGAAATTTATACCAAAAATAGGAACAAATTATACAGGAATGCATTAAATTCTGTAACTTACAAGTATTAGGTTAGCTTAGTTGCCTGAACTTCTCTAAAACAACAAAAGAAAAAGAAAGACCTAGGAACAAATAATTCATCCATCCATCATCTTTACCCACTTCCTCCTTTAAGAGTCACAGGGTTCACTGATGTCCATGTCCAGCCATCACTGTGCGAGAGGCGGGGGACACCTGGTCAGGTCTCCAGTCCATCATAGACAAATAATTATATATATATATATATA
>JBBPBX010006533.1:17639-27795 GCA_038048925.1 Garcialebias charrua | reverse complement strand
GTATCCTCCCGCATGCGTCTCAGCGGGGCATGAGGGCTCTCTAGGACCCTGTCACTTTGTTGAAATTTTTTTATCGATTGCAGTGAAAGTCCAGCTGACCAGATCCAAGACAGTACAACAAATTACAGTCAGGTCATCTGGACAGTTACTTTTTTTCCCCGTGCTGAAACGTTTCACCTTCCATCCAGAAGGCTTCATCAGTCTAAGGAAACACACAACACAAAACTGATTCTCCCCCAACAGCTTACTCCAACAGCACAAAATAATAATAATAAAAATAAAAACTGTCCAGATGACCTGACTGAAAATTGTTGGATTGTACATGGATTATTGAGCATGGACTTTGTTGTTATCCGTGACAGTAGTTTTTCATTTCAGAAGATGTGTAATAGGAGCTCCGATAAACAAGACAGAGAGCAAAAAAGCAGGAGGACAGGAGAGGGAAGAATAGGTGTCCGCCATGCACAAGAGCAAGGGAGAATAAAATGAAATAAAAATACGAACAAATACATGAGGTATACATGTAACAGTTTTGATTGTTGAAAAAACATGTTGTTTATATGCTCAAATAAAGTATTTGTGTTCAAATTGTAGGGATGGCACCATCTTGTGGGCATCCCTTGTCCATGCACCCTTGTTGTCGCATTTAGTCTTGATTAGTTCCTCCTTGGGTTCCCAGATGTTTGTAATGACGTCCTGTCTTGTCTGTGTAAATAAGTCTGTCTGTGAATCTTGTCCTTTGTTGTGTCATCGTTGGGTCTCCCTTGATGTCTCCTGTCTTGCTCCAGTCTCCTGAGTGTGAGTTGCTGACACGTCAGCTCTTTGATTTAATATTATTAAATATATATTTTTGTATTCCTGGCTCCAGAGTCTTGTCTGCAATTGGGTTCGCTCCTGCCTTGCCAGAAATCCTGACACAAATTATGGTTTCACATGCATCTGTCGTGCGGTCGAATAAAAGGACTCTCCCGCCCCTGCTCATCTCCATTCATTTCATTGTTTGGGGTGGCCCTTATAGATACGTCCTTCAGCAAGTACAAGAAGAAAATGATTGTTTTTGGCTCCTTTCTAGACAGGAGACTTATTTTATGCAGATGAAAGGATCCACATCCTGCGGCATATGAACACTGGATAAGATAAGTCATGTACCATGAGATTTTGGGACACTTGGCAGCCATTTACAGAGAGAACATCAATTATTGTCTGACATGTTTGTGTCTGTGTGGCTGATCCAGTGGGGGAGGGGATTTTGTTGTGTGTGTGTTCATATGTTCTGAAAAGAAAAAAGTCAATAAAAAGACAGATTAAAAAACTTTCACTAAGTAAAAATATATTTGGTAGTAGCTGAGAGACATTAATAATACATATTCTGAGTGTCTTGAAATGACAATGTGCGTAAACGTTTGTTCATAGTTTAAAAGTCAGGCTTGGGAGGCGGCCGGCGATATGCTCTTCTTCATGAAAATGAAGACCTTTAATTACTCATCATTAGCAGTCTCTGATGATGTTCTCAGGACTAAAGTAGCTGTCACTCAGACGAACAAAGTCATCGTCAGGACGATGAAAGTTGATCTGCCAGTCAGAGCGGAGGACCGGTAATTCAACCTGAGCTGCTTCAGTTCCTAACAACGAGCTGGAAACTAGAGAAGCACTGCTTTTTAATCTGAGACCCAAGAATATTTGCAGACAATCTCAGGGAGCTTTAAAACTGTAACCAGTTTGAAGGTTTGTTTACACTATGGAGTGTGCTGTGTGTGGGAATCAGTTTGTTTGGTGGCTCCTCAGATTGAAGAAGTCCTTTGGATGAACATGAAACGTTTCAACAAAAAACATGACCTGACTAAACATTGTTGGATTATTATCTGGATTATTGAGCATAAACTTTGGAATATTGAAGGTAGACTTCCTTGAAGAGACGCAGATCTCGCTGCATGTCAGCGTTCTTCTCAGCAAATATTTTCAGTGATGTGTTTGAGCTCTAAGCATGTGTTGGGAATTACTTTCAGCCACTACCACCTCCAGCTCAGTATCTGTAAGAACGGCTGAATTAAAGCAGTTTTTATGTGCTGAAGTGGCCATCTTGAATTAGTCGACTCTAAAAGTGAATTAGTTGCAGCTGTAAATCTAATAATCTTTTCAATGTTACATTGATATTAATATTTATCAATATATTTTTAAAATACTCAGACAAAGAATCACTCTCCTTTATGATAAAGTTTTTTAGAGCGGCAAAGTGAAAGGACTCAGCAGAAGGATATGATGGATCAGGGCAAGTCAAAGGGCACCATTTGGATCGGCGGTTCTGTGAAAATGTTATGAACAGTTATTATCCTACCTGCTACAGACGGCTGTTTGACTTCACTATGGAGTAACTGATTCTGATCTGATCAGGAAGTTAAGGGCTAGGCCAAAAGTAACGTGAATTACTGCCATCTTCAAATAACTCAAACATTTGCATAGTGGTTTATGTGACATCTATTTATCTACAACAGGTAAGATAATACCTATTCATAACATGTCTATAGGACGATCAGTGTGGTGCTGAAAGTTGAGTTAATGAAGTGACTAACAGGCTGATCTGATCAATATATTTCATTTGATCATATTCATCTCCTTCATCTCCTACTGCTCATCAGTAGTCTGGTCACAGAGGCCACACACACACACGCACACACATACGCACGCACGCACACACACCTTTCGAAGGAAGCCCACTTCAGCATCTTGGATCCAGGATCTGGTTCTTTCGATCCTGCTCAAACCTCAGGACCACAGCTGAGGGTCACAACGTAGACAGACCAGTAAATCCAGAGCTTTGCCTTCTGTCTCAGCTCTCTCTTCACCACGACTGACTGAAACAACACTCTCATTACTGAGGATGAAGCTCCTATTCGTCTGCTCCATCCTACTCATAATTTTTCATTCATCCAACCTTTATTTAGGCAGGTCAATCCCATTGAGCCTCGAGGACTCATTCATAAGAGAGACCTGGTTATAAACAAAGAATGATGACAACAGTAGACTTTTCTTTGACAATCAACAATAGACAAACATAAGAGAGAAATACAGTTTTTTTTTTAACAAGTTCAAACAAAGATGTCAAAGTAGCAAAACAGACAGCTTATAAGGCAGATGTAGAAACCTTAAAACAGGAACATGTCTGCATTGGTTCTAGCCAGGAGTCCAGCATATTCTTAAAGCCATTTAGAGAAGTCAAGGTCGAGAGCTTCAGATCTTTTTGTAAGATATTCCAGAACAGAGCATCAACAACTCACTGTAAACTGATTTTTTCCTGTGATTGTGAACATAAAGTGTTAGTTTAGTGAAAGCTGCAGAGCCCTGGTTTGAAACATCCATTATCTTTACCCACCTCTACTTTTCAGGTCACGGGGGTCGCCGGCCCCCATATCCAGCAGTCACTGTGTGAGAGGAGACCTGGACAGGTCTCCAGCCCATCACAGTGACACATAAAGACAAACAACCATCACTCTCTCACCTAGGAACAATTTAGAGTTACCAATCAGTCCAACCTGCATGTTTTTGGTCTGTGGGAGGAAACCCACGCCGCACGGAGAGAACATTCAAACTCCACCCAGAAAGGCCCCCGGCCAGTATTTAAACAAGCAACCTGCTTGCAGAGAGGCAACAGCTGTACCCACTGATCCACCGTGCCCTTTAAAACTCTGACATGAAGGAATGCCAGGTCTTTATGTTGTTGTTGTTCCGGCCTCACCTCCTCTCAGGCCTCTCACTGGAACCTGCTTCATGAAGCTTTGGGTCTGTCCTCGCTTGTCTCACTTTCTAGTTGTAAAAATGGTTTAAAGGCTGTTTATAAGGATAGGCTACTTGCAAATGTTTTCAGGCTCAGTAATGTTTGACAATGAACTGCTGTTAATGTAATTTGAGTGTTCTTGATAATAACTTCTATATTTCATGTCTTATTTCCTTCCTTGGTCCAAGCACCTGTTGGTGCTTCCAGGCCAGCTCAGTAAATAAGAATATGTTGTCAGCAGTGTTCCTTACGGAAGAGCATTGCATTCACCAAATTTTTTTTGACTCATTATCTCATAATTATGATGGTATCTCATAATTATGACATCGTATATGTCATAATTATGACATCTTATCTCATACTTATGACATCTTATCTCATAATTATGAGATAAGATGTCATAATTATGGCATGACGTCATAATTATGACATCTTATCTCGTAATTATGTGATAAGATCTCATAATTATGACATCTTATCTCGTAATTATGAGATAAGATGTCATAATTATGGCATGACATCATAATTATGACATCTTATCTCATAATTATGAGATAGTATCTCATAATTATGAGATAAGATGTCATAATTATGAGATCTTATCACATAATTATGAGATAGTATCTCATAATTATGAGATCAGAATATCATAATTATGAGATAATGAGTCAAAAAAAAATTTGGTGAATGCAATGCTCTTCCGTAGTTCCTGCATGGCTGCTTAGTAAAAAACAAAAAAAACAAAAAAACACAAGCGGTTCGTTCCGTTGCCATGGCGACCACTTTGTTTCTGTTCGGCTCGCACAGAGTGGAAGGAAGAGCTTTTTAAAGTCAGGATCAGGCCAAAGTCAGGATCAGGCCGGGGGAGCTCGGGGCCAGCCCAGAAGCGGACGAAGAGTTCACAACGACTAAAAACAAACAAACAAACAAACAAACAAAGAGTTTCCTGAGCACGGAGAACAGCGCGAGCTGAACATCAGAGACCAGACAGCGGCTGCGCGCGCACCTGCAGGTGAGCTTTGATGTTTTACCGCTCCGGATCGAGGAGCTTCAGCTGGTGTTTGGGGTGAACATGTTCCTTCTGTCCTCACAGTCCAACACAGTTAGTCCTCACATTATGTGTTCAGGATGACTCTCAGCTACTACCACCTGAGGCCAGTGGAGGTAAAAAAAAAAAAAAAGAGGCTGATTTGTTAGACAGGGTTTCTACGGGACAGTTGGCTGTGGCAGCCATCTTGAACACAGCAGCAGATTTACACCAAATGAACACTAAATCCATCCAGTGATTTATGAAATATTTTGTAAGGTGACCAGATTTCTGAAGGTAAATCTGGGGACATTTCCAGCTCAGAGACCAAAAACAATGACATTTTATCAAGATTATAAACGGGGACAGTTACAGTTTCATTCATTTTTACATATTTAGTCGTGTTTAAACAGTAAAAATCAAATATAACAGCAGGAATTTGTCTCTCCACATTGTTAACATATGAGTAATAAAATGAAAAAAGTAATAGTGTTGTATTAGAGAACTAAAACTGGGGGCTGGGTCACTGGTGATATGAGTGACTTATGGGCCCAGAATGGGGTGAATGAGGGTGGAGGCAGGTGTGTGTGTTTCACCTTTTTCCACCCACATTTTTTGACGTTGTTGGTACCGGGGCTTGAATTGGTGATCTTCCGATCACAGGCCCACCGTCTCTAGCCTCTGCGCCATCACTGACCACTCCCCTTACTTACAGTGGTGTGTATAAATACACAATGTATGGTTACGTAGCTGGTGTGTATATTGTGTGTGAGGTGAGTGAAGGTCAGGTAGTCCACTGACACGAGCTCTTCTCTGGTTCTGCGAGGCCTCTGTCTGAAGAGTCATCAGCCATGGTGGTCATGGAGGTTTGGAATAGAAGAAGAGCAGAAAAGGTTACACACAAAACTGAAAGAGCACAGATAATAGTAAGAGAAATACTTAAAACACAAGAAATAAGACACAATTTAGTAATATGATTATATTATTTTCTTTTTATTTGTTCTTCCACTCGTTTCATTGTCACTCAAAAAACTGCCTCTTCACACTGCTGAGGTTAGAGAAGTACATGAACCTGACGCTCAGCTCAGAGGAAGAACTCTGTCCTCTCAACTATACAGCCACCCTGTCATCACTCAATGTTACCAGTCAAACCACTTCATCAGTTTATCACTTGAACTTTAATTGTAAATATTTGACATCATAAACTTGAGACAGATAAACTTGAACATTAACTGAAGAGCAACAATCTGAAGAGCCGACCAGGATGTGGAAATGGACATTTTACTTGTAATTTCTCAGTAAAATGACACTTCTCTTCTTTGAAAGAGCCATCTTGTCATTCAAACTTGTCTTTGTTCTTTTGTTTCCTCCTTTTTTTGCAACTCTCCTCTGCTCTTTTCCTTTTCTTTGCTTTATCAGTCTTCCTAATTTCCTCTGTTCTTGTTCACTCTTTTCATTCAGTCTTTGTATTTTTCTTCTCTTCTTTCTCTCAGCCTATTCCCGTCCTCTCTCCTCTTCTATCAGTCTTCCACTTCTCTAAAATATAGACAATATAATCACAACCCCCTCCAAAAATATTATATTAGAACATATACTGAAAATGTACTATTTAACAAAGAAAACAAGATTTTTGTTTCAGATACTCTTTACAAGTTGATACGTTTTAGATGAAAAACTGGGGTTATCCTAGTATCATCTTATTAAAAATATTAACATTATTTTTAGTTATTTAGAGATCTTGATAGCACAGAAACAGCACTGGTGAAATCTAGAAAAGCTGGTCCTCTGAACATTCAAAAAACAAAACAAAACAAAGCAAAAAAATTGTAGAAACGTTTCGTCTTTTGTCCGAAAGACTTCCTCAGTCTGAGAAGCTGTATTCAGCTCAGTCTTATAAATAGCACCCTCTCACAGTGGATCAACCAGTTGGCTGATGACAGCCTGAAACCAGCTGCTCACATGATCAAGGAGGACCATCAGCCTAACGATGGATCGTTAGCACCCTGATGGTTGTTTGCTATTCACAGAGGGCTGAGTGATACTAGCAATAACAGCATTGTAAGAGGGAGACAGTTGAACCCGGAGGCCTCCACCTCTGTTTAATGATGGACGGTTTCTTTTCACAAAGATGGCCTCCTTTACTCCTCTCTCAAACCATTGTTCCTCTCTATCAAGGATGTGAACATCTTCATCCCTGAAAGAGTGACCGCTGGCCTGGAGATGAGTGTAGACCGCAGAGTCCTGACCTGATGATGTTGATCTTCTGTGCTGGGCCATCCTTTTGGCCAGTGGCTGTTTAGTTTCCCCGATGTAAGACTGATCACAGCCCTCCTGACACTGAACAGCATACACAATATTACTCTGTTTGTGCCGGGGGACTGGATCTTTGGGATGAACCAGTCTTTGTCGTAATGTATTTTGGGGTTTAAAAGCCACTGGGACGTTGTGTTTAGAAAATAAACGTCTCAATGTCTCTGAAACTCCCGCAACATACGGAATGACCACTGGTCTGGGTCTGGGTTCCTTCTTTTCACCTGATGGCTGGCTGGAGTCCTGTTTGGGTTTCTTCTCTGCTTTCAGGAAGGCCCAGTTAGGATATCCACATTTCTCTAGAGCCTGTTTTGTGTGTGATTTCTCCTTCTGTCTGGCTCCTGAGTTAGTGGGGACGCTGTCTGCTCTGTGGTACAGAGTCCTGATGACTCCTAACTTGTGCTCCAGAGGGTGATGGGAGTCAAACTGTAAATACTGGTCTGTGTGGGTGGGTTTGCGGTACACCTCAGTTTGCAAATTTCCTCTATCAGAAACTGAGACCTCACAGTCCAAGAAAGCCAACCTGCCATTTTTTACATCTTCTCGTGTGAACTTGATATATTTATCCATAGAGTTGATGTGATCAGTGAAATGTTGCACTGGTGAAAGTTACTAATGATATTTTCATGGCCTCTGACAATGGACTGGTGTCTGCACTGGTCCTGTTAGACCTCAGTGCTGCATGTCATACAGTTCATCACAATATTTTATTACACACCTAAGCCTGAAAATCTATGTTCACAAATCAATTCTTCTTCTTCTTTCGGCTTTTCCCTCTTCAGGGGTCACCACAGTGATTCATCCTCCTCCACCTCACTCTGTCCTCTGCATCCTCTGTCCTCACTCCAACTACCTTCATGTCCTATCTAACTGCATCCATACTGTATATCTCCTCTTTGGCCTCCCTCTTTAGAGCCTTTACCATCTCCTCTCTGAATTTCTCAAAACATTCTTCCTTCTTCAGCTTCCACCATTTGTCAGAGTCAGAGAATCTTTATTGTCATTTGCACCGCATGTGGTACATGTGATGAAATGAGATTATGTACACAGGGTCCCAGTTACATTCAACAACAAAATGCAAGAGAAAAACAGTAATAACATCTAGGATTGACTAAGAAAAACATCAACTAGAAATACACTAAGCACTAATGTAATAGAAAAACAAAATCATTACAAACAGACAGCCGCACGAACATGAGTCTATATGAGCAAATGGTCACATATGAACACAGCAACAAGAAAACAGATCAGCATCAGCATGATGTGATATTTTGCAGTGTTTACTCTTATTATTTATTTATTCATGAGTCTAACAGCCTCAGGGTAGAAGCTGTTCCTCAGTCTAGTGGTTCTACACTTAATGCTCCTCAACCTCCTTCCTGAGGGGAGTGGGGCAAAAAGTGTGTGTGCAGGGTGAGTGGGGTCTTTCATGATGCAGGTGGCTCTTTTCCTGCATCTGGAGGTGTAAATGTCTGTGATAGAGGGGAGACTGACTCCGACAGACCTCTGTGCAGCCTTCACCACTCTCTGCAGAGCTTTTCTTTCCGCAGCTGTGCAACCTCCATGCCACACATTGATGCTGGAGCACAGGATGCTCTCCACTGCGCACCTGTAGAAGGAGGTGAGGACCGGGCTACTCAGACCAGCTCGTCTCAGTCGTCTGAGGAAGTAGAGTCTCTGATGACCTTTCTTGATCAGGCTGGTGGTGTTGTTGCTCCAGCTGAGGTTATCATTCAAGTGTACACCCAAGTATTTGTAGCTGGAGACCACTTCCACTGCAGATCCACTTATGTTCAGTGGGGTGTGGGTGTGTTTGTTCCTTCTGAAGTCCACAATCATCTCCTTTGTCTTCTTCACATTCATGTGAAGGTTATTCTCTTTGCACCAGCTCTCCAGGTGTTCCACCTCCTGCCTGTAGCTGGACTCATCATTGTTTGTGATGCATCCCACCACAGCTGTATCATCTGCAAACTTTACAATATGACAGCCTGGATGGGTGGCTGCACAATCATGTGTGAGCAGAGTGAACAGAAGAGGGCTTAACACACATCCTTGAGGAGAGCCAGTGCTGAGGGTTATGGTGGAGGAGGAGAAGTTGTGGATCTTCACGGACTGAGGTCTGTTTGTTAAGAAGTCTGCGACCCAGTTACAAATGGAGGGGCTTAGTCCAAGTGTGGATAGTTTGTCTATCAGAGTTTGGGGGATCATGGTGTTGAAGGCAGATGTGAAGTCCACAAAGAGCAGACGGACGTATGAGTCCTTCTGATCCAGGTGGGTAAGAGCAGTGTGGACCACGGAGGAGATTGCGTCCTCTGTTGATCGGTTCTCACGGTATGCATACTGGTGAAGGTCCACGTTGATGTTGATGTTAGCTTTGATGGGAGTCATGACCAGTTTTTCAAACATTGAGTGACCATTGGGGTGTCTGATTTTTGCAGTGCAGTGCCGTTGCGCAACAACCTCTGTTACTGTAGCAGCTGGTTGCACTGGCGCTGCAGCGCTGACATTACAGACAGAGAAGAAGAAGAAGAAGAAAAGCTGTGAGCGCCACCTTTAAAACAGAAGAAGAAGCTCAGCGTGAGTTTGTCAACACTGACTGGGGGGATAAAATGATGTGCAGCTCTGAACTGATTTATTTAGTTTGAACTGGGCTGATCCTTACCGTGATAAAAGTTTTGTTCGCAGTAGGAAATGTTTCTAATGTTGTCAGCTGTGTCCAGGTAAAAAAAAATAGGACTGAGATTTGTTTAGTTTTACTAAATATGAGGACCCAAATCAAGATTTATAAACAAACAGATAAACAAGACAAGAAGAACAGGGAGTAACTGCAGCTCGAGTGAGAGAGAATGGATGAGGAACTGTCTTCAAGACTCAGTTTAGCTGATTTAGACTTGACATGTTGAATATTGCACGAAGGTGCACGCGCCAAAGGTTCTTCCAAAGTAAGATGTTTTAGAATTGATTGGTGACTTTAGTTTATATTTTCAGAGCTAGTTATGAGTTGTTTTGCTAATATATTAAAACACAAATCAAATTGAAGGCTCCTT